>JAFVLL020026071.1:0-24902 GCA_021397915.2 Tor tambroides
GATGGAATTCTGACCACCACTGGATATACACAAGAGGACTACACCATGCTAGGCTCGGATGACTTTTTCTATGTCGGGGGTAGTCCCAGCACTGCCGATCTGCCCGGATCCCCTGTTAGCAACAACTTTATGGGCTGCCTGAAAGAGGTAAGTGCTCTGAAAATTGCCTCTTGAAAAAAGTAATTCCATCCAGAAATCTTCTAGTAATTTAATCACCGTCTATTGCTACTGGATTACATGTATTCATTTACTTTTTTAATCGTAGAAAGATATGACCTTGCAGTTAATTCACTAAATTGATTCGCCATGTACTGATTTGAGGTATATTTAACTAGTTTCTTTTTATTGAAAAAAATCCTCTAAAAATATTCTTTTATTTTTGGAATGAAAAAGAGAGATACGACCTTGCAGATAATATGCCCATATGTGTGTCTGAATTCAAAAAAAGTAAATGTGTGTGTGTGTGTGTGTGTGTGTGTGTGTGTGTTTGCGTGTACATATATATATATATATATATACATAACATTACAAAAGATTTGTTTTAAATCAGTGCTGTTCTTTTGAAGTTTCTTTTAATTTAGGAATCCTAAAAAAAGGTATCACAAAAAAATTAAGCGGAGCAACTGTTTCAATATTGATAATAATAAGAAATGTTACTTGATTTCTGTAGTAATGTCTGCTACAAATTCAGTTTTGCCCTCACAGGATTAAATTACATTTATTAATGTATAAAATTATAGATTTAGTTGGCAACGATAGCCTAGTGGGCAGTCTGACGATGTATAATGGCAATGCATTACAGGTGTCCCGAGTTTGAATCTCGGCTCGAGGACCTTTCCTGATCCTATATATATATATATATGTGTGTGTGTGTGTGCGTACGCTCACACAATGAATGTCACCTTACTTAAATGCCACTGCAGCATACGTACAGTATGTTTTATCATTTGTCTTAGTTACTTTTTATACATTTGACTGATGTCAGTTCTGTGCTGCTGCCTCAGGAGCCTCTTTCTATAGGATGTGTCCCAGTACACATTTTGGTTGCACTGCTCTCTCTCTCTGCCCTGTATATACTCGTAACACGTCACGTACACCAACAACTGAGGGAATTATTTATCAGTCGCCACGGACTCAGGAGCCGAAACACAACGGCAGAGTTGAAATGCATTCTCTAATTAACATTGCTGATGAGGTTTCCTCACATCTGAAGACTGTTAATTTGAAAATGGGTCACAGATCGTCAACAGTGACAGAACTAACAAATAAACAAGAGTGCGACAAATAGGATAAATAAGTAAATAATACATTTAATGAAATACATTCAAATCACTCAGTTTCCAGCAATATTTAATAGGTCTGCGTGACAGATCACTGGTCCACTACCTCACATACTCTTGACATGAGCTATCTGTGATCGAAATACTCCTTAGAGGAAAACTGTAGAGAACATGTTGTCTCATCCATCAGCTTCCATCCTCCATGTTAGACTCGCATCCCTGTGGAATGGGATGTCCTCTGATACGCCAGCTGGTGAAGTAAAGAGCTGTTCTGACTGCCAGGAAGTCGGAAATGCTTTTGATGTTATGAACAGACATTAAACGCCAGCCATTTTTGTTTTATATATAGAAAAATTCATCTTTAGCTAACCTCAGTATGCTTGTGAAAAGCAGTAAACTCAAGCTGATTGTGACTGATTTATGAAACAGGGAGACAATGAAGCCTTGCTCTTGGTTGAACTTAAGGTGCTGTAGCTCATGGTGATTCATTCATTAACCTGTAGACCTACAATTAGTGAGGGATGCTCACTGGCATTTACCTTGTTAGTCTATTTATCATGTCCAATCTTACACAGTGTAGGTCAGTGGTTCTCAACTGGCTTTTCCTCAGAGGTAGTTTGTTCATTGGTCATCATGTGACCCAACACAGAATCAAAATTGTTTATTGCACAAATGTGAAAAAAAAAAAAAAATCTAATAAAATTGCATATTTTGCTCATGGTTTCCATAGATTAAGGTATGTTTTGTAACCTGCAGAATTATAAACTTGACATAGATTGAACAGGAAAATGTAAGTTTTAAATTATACAAATAATTATAATAAAATATAATATTAATTTATTAAATATTTTTTAATAAAATATTTCATTTTCATACTCATGTTGCCTTTTTTACATTAAGATAACCTTTGATGTCATCAAACCCTCACCTAAAGTTAATCTTAAAAAAAATAAAATAACTCAAACTCAAAATGAATGTACATTTTTTTATACTGTACATTATAAAATTGTGGCATCTAAATTTACGTTTAACCTTTCAAATAATTGACTTTAGTTTTAGTTTAGTCTTTTATTTTTAATTTGGTTAGATATGAGTGATTAATGGTTATTATCTGTTGAATGAAGATAATTATGTTCTCATCAGTATCAGACTTAAGTTTAATAGCGATGCTTCCCTACTTTTTCATAGGGACTGGGGCGCCGCTACGGTTTCTGGGCCCCGGGACAGCATATTCACTCGGGCCCCTGCGTTCCGGGGGAGGGGGGGGAGGTTGAAGTGTGCGCTGGGGGTGCCCCCCCCCCCTCCCCATCATCGGGCCCTTAAAATCATCCTAACTCCAAACCCTTACGGTGCCCCTGTATAGGGTTAATAGTTTTATTATTTGCATTTTTAAAATTGTGATATTATTTACTGCATTTTTTATTTGTATTTAGCATTGATTTTCTTAGCTGTCTGCAGCTCTGTTAGAATAGACCTGAAACCAGTTTGTGAGAACCTAGTTTAGATGTAAATCCTGGTTTTAGACAGAATCATCTAATGCATCAAATAATACTAGTGCCTTTCTTAATGCAAATGTAACACTTTAAATGCTTAAAAATTCTTACAAGAAGCACAAACATGACAAAATGTGTCATTTTGTCAAATTTTGGAAGCATTGGAACAGTGCAGACTCACCATTTGTTTCTCTTCCCAGCCTCCAGCCTTCATTTCAAAACCAATCCACAAGCAATCAATCAGTGTCAAAACATGAAAGTGCAGACTTGTGTAAGCTGTGGTCTGCTGCCGCGTGTAGGCGTTTGGTGTCTCTTGTTTGTGCTAAGGCGCTATCATTTCCACAGATTAGCAGCAGGCCTGAGGTCACTGACCTGTGTTAACAAACACTCCAGTGCTTTGAACTCATGAACTAGAATTCATACTAAGAGGATTCTGAATGGATTCTCTTCTTGGTTCATTCACAGGCTTTACTGGCGTTAAAAGGACGACTGTGCGTAGGCGGTACATGGGACCTTTTAACATTTTATTTTGTCATTATTTTGCTTTGCAAAGGTCATGTTTAATATTTTCAAGCGTTATGAATGTGTGTGAGGTACATCGAGGACCTCTAGGTGTGTGTTTGTTACCGTACGCGAGTAGTTATTTATGCCGAGGTTGATTTATTCAGGCGTTAAGAGCAGGGTGCACAAGAAGCCCATTCATCATTAGTGCATTTGTTTTAATGCGCCCCTCCTCTCAGGGGCATTTGGTCAGTGCTTTCCAGGCTCCTGATTGTTCAGATCAGGTGGCACAGACAGATGCGTCGTCCTCCACCTGCTGTCCCTGCCCCTAACCTCTCATATGTAATGCGCTCTTCTCTGGCGGCCATGTTGTGCAGTGTTTTATCACAGATCGCTAGTGTTTTTCCCCCGTGTGAGTTTATGAAGCGGGAAAAAGGAGGGGGGGATCACTCCTGTGGCCTGTTAATGGCTGGAAAGGCTCTTGTGCCTGCCTGTGATTGGCATTTCTGAAGCATCATCAATAAGCTTTTATTGCATCCGCATACCATTATCTTCTTCCTGGCGAGGGCTCAAATGAAATCGAAACTGAATTAAAACAGGGTTATCGTGAACACTTCACAGTCTGGTGCTCGGGTTTATATCACAGGGTTTTGGCCTTGTGAAGGAGAGAGGAAAAGAATTGTGCCCCACATTTTGAGAGGGCAGATAATGCTCTGCTATTTGATTCCATTCGGATTGAACAGTAAAATGACACCGGGAAGCGCGAATGATTACATACCCACTATAGTACAAGATAAATATAGTCTAAGGATATGTACTTTTCATCTCGAGACACCAAAAGTGTGAATGTCAAAGTTTATGACAAAAATGACACATTTGAGATGTATTCTCCATAAAAATGTATTCAAAATGAGCGTAACGACTGAAGTGACAGTTTATTTATTTAAAATGTAGAATGATATATTTTTATTTATGCTGCAGTATCATGAGTTTTAATCACTGCAAGGATACCAGAGGAGACCGATTTATTTCTTTCAAAAACGCACCCGAAAAAGGCATAGACATGAAGTTTGTTGCATAAATAACCCATCATTATCAGTAACCTCTCAAACTAAGCTTTTAGTGTCACTTTAGTGTCATTGAACCTGCTTGTGGTTAATGCAGCAGTCAAAGAGAGGATTTCACATTTAGTCAAAATATTGATTATTGAATTTTTGAAGGATTTAATGACAATGAACTAGTGGAGAATGGAGTTCATCAATACATAGATGAGTACATGTAAATAGAAAGTGGATTTTGATTTGATTTGATTTTTACATACAAAGGTATAGGACCAAACCTGCAGAAATGAAAAAAAAAAAAACATGAATAAATATATAGATAAATAAATAAATAACCTAATGCAAAAAAAAAAATATATAATAATAATAATAATAATAATGTAAAAAAAAAAAAGCAAAAGTAAATAAAAGTAAAAATAAATAAATAAATACAGAAGATAATAAGTAAATAAAAAAGGTCATAATAAATTCAGGATTAAATTTTATTACAAATTAATTATTTTTGTTTTATAAAATAATTTATTCCTTTATTTATTTTCCTATTACATTTATTTAAATTTTTGCAGGTTTGGTCCTCTATACAAATGCACATATTGCATGTAAATATTAATTAATTAAAATAATACTAACAAATTATATTTAGTAGCAGCTCCAATCAGAGTTGTCACTATAGAGTTACTGGACGTCTTGTACACTTTATTGATTCAGGTCTTCTTGGTTGAAATTGTAGCAATATTGGAACAGAGTTTAACACTATTAATATGATTTCAACCCCCTGTCCAACGCTCCTAGCTTTAGTTGGAATACACAGTAACGTAAATGTGGTATATTTTTCTGTTAACTCGAAAACAAAAAAAATTGTTTTCTTCTCTTTCCACATAAAGGTTGTGTACAAGAACAACGATGTAAGGCTCGAGCTGTCTCGACTGGCCAAGTTAGGCGACCCCAAAATGAAGGTGAGCGGCGTGGTGGCCTTCAAATGCGAGAACGTGGCTACCCTAGATCCTGTCACCTTCGAGACGCCAGAGTCATTCATTACCCTTGACAAGTGGTCTGCCAAAAAAGCCGGTTCCATCTCCTTCGACTTCCGCACCACTGAGCCCAACGGCCTTCTCCTCTTCAGCCACGGAAAACCCAAACCGCAGCAGCAGAAAGACCCCAAGAGCCCCAAAACCTTGAAGGTGGATTTCTTCGCCATTGAGATGCTGGATGGCCACCTGTACCTTCTGCTAGACATGGGCTCAGGCACCACCAAAACCCGTGCCGTCAACAAAAAAGTCAACGACGGGGAATGGTACCATGTGGACTTCCAGAGAGACGGAAGATCAGGTAGAATTTGGCTCTGTTCTGCTAATGTATTTTTGATGTATTCAGCGTATCGCTAGATGTTAGCTGGTATTCAAGGTCTACGAAAATATTGACTTAGCCGAGACAGCAGTGTTCTCTCACGCTCGCGTGAACACAGTCGTAACCGTGCCTTCCGGAGCGCACTGTCAGGCAGGCATTTGAATATGAACAGGACCCGCAGTCCTTCCTGTCTTCCTCCTCCTTTCTTGCTCTGTCTTCTTTGGCGGAGTTGCCATGGAAACCAGATTTGGTTTCCCAAAGGAGAGCGAGTTAGTGCACAGCTCTGCCAAGTAAAGACGTTCATCCCTAACTCTCCCGCTATTCCCCTTTTCCTTCGCACTTCGATGCCGTTTGCCTGGAGTCAAAGGAATGGCCTTTGGTACTTTTTCTGTGAAAAAGTAAGAAAAGGCTCTATTGATCCGTGGTTATTGCGAATCTCTCATCTTCTCTTTCCGGATATAGAAACGCCAGTCACCTGCATTAGTTCTGACGTACACTGTGAGATTAAATTGCGAAAGTTATAAGGAGAAAATTAAATAGCTTTTGGAGCAATTATGAAATCAAATTTCCAAAGCAAGAGTGGTATTTTTGTTTCATGCCAATACAGTATTCAATTGGGATTGGATATGGTTTCGTTAGGAGCGCAGGTCTTTTTTTCCACGGTTTTAAATTGTATTTTTCATCAAATCGTCGTTTTTATCCACAGGGCTCGGTTTGATTTTATTCTCCAGGCTTTATCGCTGCACAATCCACTGGCTGTCATTGTGAGTTCAGGCACAGTTTGAAAGCGAGAATAAACCTTTTCTCTTAGTAGCATTTCATGGGAATCTAAAACACCATTGACAGATGGGACCTTGCATTTCAGGCCCGCAGAATGAGCTGTGTCACTCTCCCGCCTGCGTGAAATGCCTGCCTACGCAAGCCATTTGATCATATATGGGCAGCCGTCCTGGTGCAGGGTGCGCGCGTATGTGGGCATGCTGGTGTTTTTGCGTGCGTGTATGCAAACATGTACGGTTGTGCGTCTGCATATGCATCTATTAATGAGAATGTACATATGTAGACATATAGATGTGAGTCAGGGGTGTTTTGTGCCTCCGCGAAAAAAGTAGGATGAGAGAATACGGAAATTTTCTGAAATATGAGGTTGAGTAGTGTATAAACCACTTATTTTTCTAAAGTGACAGGCAGCCAGGCCACAAATTGGCCTGAATGAATGGGTCAAACGGGTGGAAATGGACAGGCTAAGTACAAAGTAAACACACCCACTCAGATATCACCACTTTCGGTCACTTCTGAATTGAAATGAACTGGAAGTGATTTATGAGTGAGGATTTAGTGACCACTCAGCTCAGTTAAATGAAAGCTGCACTTCCATGCCTGCGACCGACGTGAGACCTGCGGTGTTTACAGAGGATTTGTTGACTAATGGTCCAAAAAGAAGGTGACTATTAATAATAATAGCCAAACATCAGTTACCAGTAACAAGCCACATGAGTTAGGCTTTTAATACTGTACTACTGCAGTGATTACTTTTGAAGCAATGATTTAAAAAGGTGAAAATGTTTCAACTTTGAGATTTTAATGTGATTTGGCTTAAAAAAAATAGTGCAAAGTCATTATCTCTATTTGTATCTGTTGCATCGACAAATAATCAGTTCTGAATCTGCATTCATATAGAATCAGTGTGTCAAAACTAAATGAAGAGTGCAATTTAACTGTTTATTTATACACTACAATTTAAAAGTTTGTAGCTTATAACTTAAGTATTGATTGTTCTTAATGTTTTGAAAGACATCTCATATAAAGACTTTATCAAAACTAAAATGCTGTAAATGCAGTAAAATTATGAAAAATTGTTACAATTTCATGTCACGTGAACTTTTGAATGGTAGTTTCCATATAGCAAATATTTATTGTATACTAAAAGATTTACACTTTTTTTATTGTAACCTTAATGAAGATTATTTGAAAAAATGGAAAAATAGAAGAAAAAAAAATATATATATATATATATATATATATATATATATATCACTCTGACGGTTTAAAACATTAGTATAGATATAACAAACAGTTGAAATTATCCTAAAACTAAGATATAGACTTACTGTAATGTTACTCACCAATGCATTAGTTCAGTCTAACTTTTTTTCCCATTAGAATTCAGTATTCGTTTTTTAGCTACATATTTTTGAGCCTTTCTGGAAATTTGAAATTTGGCTTCAAGCACATCCCTAAGCAATAGTATGTTAATTTAATGCATGCAAATATATAATAGCATTGATTGTTTGTTGATAGTGTAAGATAAAGTGCATTCCATACACATTTCATACCCATGTAAACATCAAATGAACTGGAACATGAATTTACATTGGAATGAAAAAGAGCAAATGGGACTTTGCCTCCTTTTTCAGAAATCCACTCTACTCCACTGGTGTGTGTGTATATTTGTGCGTGTGTACATAAAGTAAAACCGGCCCAGCATTAGGCCGTGCTGTGTAATCACTGAGCAGAGTGAATGGAAGTCGAGATGATGGAGAATGCTCATTACTGATGACCCGGGGGAGATGTTTGGCTGCTGTTTAGGGGTACAGTCGCCAAGTGCGCAACACAGGACAAGATAATGTGTGTGTGTTTGTGTGTGTGAGGGTGTGAGTGCGAGAAGAGGAGAAAGTGCTGCTATGCCTCATCAAATCCACACAGACTTATTACAGGCTTAGAGGAAAATGAAATTCTTATTTACTAACACTGTTAGCATGTTACAAGTGGCATCTCTGCAGTGATGTATCAAGCGGAATAGAATGGAAAGCACTATTTCAGCATATTCGTCGAAACGCTTGGCAGGGAACAAGTTGCACGGAGCATAATTATAATTTACTGTGCCACCATGTCTGGCCGTTTAGTGTTTCTCCCGGTTCTTTGGGTTTGCCTGTGAATAATGAGTCAGATACAGGAGGCCCGTAATCAGTCTATGGAATCACATTTAATCTCAAAGTGAATTTTTCTCTCTCTCGAGGTATGTGACGCAGATCTGAGCTCAGGCCCAGAGCTCTACATCACAGACTGGAAAGCATAGCAGAACGATACTGCAGCCATTCATTCAAATCCCACAATAGCCATTAATGATGAAAATAAATCACAGATCTGAGAACAAATACATCCTTTACTGAAGCTTGGCACTCATATAAATGCACATACTCGCTAACGGTCCTGCTGTTTTTATTCCTGTGATCTGTTCACAGAAGAATTATAATGAAAAAACATACATTTTTGGCCAATGTTTGTTTAGATTTTAGAGGCATTTAAAATCCAAGTTAGCGTTTGCAGACTGACTTAAAGTCACGGGTCACCAAAAACTGAAAAGTCTGTCATAATTAACTCGCTGTTTCAAACCTGAATGACTTTCTTTGCTGTGTGTAACATAAAAGAAGATATTTTGAAGAACTGTTTTTGTCCATATAATTAAAGGCAGTGGGGTTCAAAACAAATAGCTCCATATATATCAAACGCAATTGTCATGCGCATCTCGTCAGTAAAGCCGGTTCCGTGATTAGCGGTAAATCTCCATCACCTGCTTTCAAATGGAGCGGCATTTAATATACAGAGCCGTAGTTCACTGACAAGCTACACAATATCGCGTTCATTATCGAAGACGATTCATATGCGGTAATGAACTCAATATTGTGTAGCTTGTCAGTGATCTACGCCTCTGTGTATTAAATGCTGCTCAATTTGAAAGCAGGTGATGGAGATTTACCGCTAATCATGGAACCGGCTTTACTGACGAGATGCGCATGATCATCGCGTTCGATATATCGCCCAGCCATAGTGTGTTCCCGGTATTCCCTATGTTATGGGGTCCAAATGTCCCCAAAAGGTCAAAATTTACTGGTATTACAATCCTTGTGGGAACATTTGGTCCCCATAATGTAGGGAATACCAAGACCACACATACGCACACACATGAAGTATGTAGTATGTAACAGTAACAGTAACAGTATGTAGCTGTTTGTTTTGAATCCCACTGACTCAGATTATATACAGGGATAGTAATACTAGTAAATCTTGACCTTGTGGGGACATTTTTTGGCTCCCATGAAGAAACAAGCTTATAAACCTTACAGAATGATCTTTTTGGAAAATTTAAAATAGAAGAAAGTTTTTTGTGACGGTTAGGGTAATGGAATAGAAAGTACTGTTTGTAAAGCCTATATATAATCCTTTGGAATGTCCCAATAAAACATGGAAACCCAACGTGTGTGTGTGTGTGTGTGTGTGTGTGTGTGTGTGTGTGTGTGTGTGTGTGTGTGTGTGTGTGTGTGTGTGTGTGTGTGTGTGTGTGTGTGTGTGTGTGTGTGTGTGTGTGTGTGTGTGTGTGTGTGTTTGTGTGTGTGTGTGTTTGTTACCTAGAAAACAAAGTCATACCGGTTTGGATGACACAAGAGTGAGTAAATGATGACAGAATTTTCTGCCCTTCTGTAAAATGAAATATATACTGTAACTGCACACTCATTTAGGTTTATTTTTACCAATATTTCAGCAACAAACCTTTGTCAAGGTACAGTTTCCTCAAAATATAAAAAAGTACTGTAAGTAAAGTCGATAATGGATTAGTAAAGTCAATAATTACTCCGAGATGAAAAATAGTAACATCACAATCAGTGATCAATAATTAGTCTTAATCTACTGAAACAATTAAGGTCACAGACTGATCCTCAACAAACAATGAAGAGTAAATAAGTCCTAAAAGACCACCACTGCATGAAAAATGATCCCATATACCAGCCACATACACATACCCAGTATATACACAATTATGAAAACTGCTTGTTGTCCGAACATTGGTAAAAATAAACTTATAAGCAAGTCTGCATTTATATATTTTTCTTCACTAAGCCTTGCACTTCCATGAGATGTGCTTTTGCTTTAGTGCTTCGTTAAATGAGCTGTCCCTTTAACATGTTGCATGCCTCGCAGTACCACCTCCAGCTGACCCCTCGGTTCCATTCACACTAATTTGCCTTTATAACAGAAGCTGCATTTTTGTCACTAAAGAAACACGGTTTTGGCCCCGAAAAGGCGGCATCTTTAATTCTAAGCCGCCTTTTATTGAGTTTGGACTCAGTGTTGGACACTAATAAACAGGATTCAGCAGTGGCCAGCGCTTTGCGTTAATCCCTGCCTGTTCTCTCCTATCTTGCCAGTAATGGCTTTTCTTTTGTAACTGCCTTCAAGGCGTGAATAATGGCAGTGCACAGTGGTGGAAAATGAGAAAGAAAATTCTGAATTGCCGGCTGCGTATAAATGCCTGTTTGTTGGAGTCGCCAAGAAAACAATGAGGGTGATTATGGAACTCGTGAAAGTGTTTTAACGTTATTAGACTGAATGAAAGACTCACCTCACCTGAGAGTACTGTGTTTTTGCTCTTTATATTAACCACTGTTGTAAAAACAGTATTTTAGACATAAACCATAAAAGAAGAGGGCAGACTGAAACATGTTTTGAAAGGGTACACAAATAATTTGTGAGAACTGAATCAGTCACAACCAATAAATTAGATATGAATAGAGCTCAGCGTTTATTCTGTTATATGCCCTTTTGATAGTGATGACTATCCAGTGAATCTGGTTCATATTGTCTGCTGTTGCTATGGAGACTGCTTTTTGAATCTTTGTCTTTGTGTAAGGGTTTGCACTGTGAGTTCAAGACAGCCCAAAACAGATGGTAATATGAAAGCATGTGCACATATATGAATGTTAATCACTCTATAATGTTTTTGTGACTGTGAGGCCCCATTTCCAACAATATGTAACATTTAAATTATTACTATACACATCCAGTATTAGTATACACCAAATATAGTACTGTACAGAGGACTTTATTATACAGATTCTTACAACAAAAAGATGTTTGTAATGAAATAAAACTTATATTATATTATATTACACCAAGTGGAAGTAATAAACAATTATTTTGAATATTATTTAAATAAGTCTGCTTATTTCCATTTTGAATACATTAAGTAAGTGCATACCTTAACCAGAAATTATGCTAAAGATTTCTCAATGTACCGAAGGCCCAAGTTTTGTCCCGGGCTTCCTATTTTTTCTAGCTCCAGTCTTGTTCATAACTCATATTTTTGCTATTGACATCTACATCAAGCTGATTTGATCATCCGCAGAGCGATTTTATACTCGACACATACCTACAAATGCAAAACTGACAAATCAATGCTATAGGCGCTGTTCTGACAAATGGTGACAAAGTGTTGCTCTGAAATCATCTTTCACACTTCCCGGCTTAAACATGAATATACAGTAGCTACATCATTTCAAATTTACTTTGAGGAGACTGAAACTGAGAGATTTCCGTCTGCATTGTGTGCTTTGAAAGCAAAGGGGGTTTTATTTACAGAGGTTAAATGAAGATAATTTCATTTCAAAGAGCCCTTACCAGGTTATCGCATTCAGTATAATTTCTCATTAAAACTGAATCAAACTTTTTAGAAGTTGCTGAAATGGCATCTAAACATCAAGTTAACGAAATTAAATTTGCTTCTCGTGGTTTTGTGACAGGCACCATTTCCGTCAACTCGATCCGTACTCCCTACAACGCTCCCGGTGAGAGTGAGATCCTGGACTTGGACGACATACTCTATCTGGGCGGCCTGCCAGAGGACCGTGCCGGTCTGATCTTCCCTACGGAGGTCTGGACTGCGCTCCTAAACTACGGCTATGTGGGCTGCGTGCGAGATCTGTTCATGGACGGCCAGAGCAAGGACATCCGGCGGATAGCAGAGGCCCAGAGAGCGGTCGGGGTGAAGCCGTCCTGCTCTAAGGAACCTCCCAAACAGTGTCTAAGCAACCCCTGCCTGAACAGCGGCACCTGTAGGGAAGGCTGGAACCGGTATGTGTGTGACTGCTCAGGGACAGGCTATCTGGGACGCTCCTGTGAGAGAGGTGAGTACCTGTATTTTGCATGTCGAGTCAAGATTTGGTATACTTTTGATATAAGCTTGGCTTCTGTTTTTGCTGTGTTGTGCTGGGTAGTTCCACCCACATCAATCTCATTAGCTGTGTTTCCATCCACCTTTTTTTAATGCGCGTTTTGGGATATCGCATAAAAACACACTGGATGGAAACGCCAAAATGTACATGAATTCTAAAAATGCGCATAAAAAACTTGCGCTCAACTAAGTCGGATAAATTTCTTATCCCATGAGAAAATGTGCACATAAACTACAATGGCAACACTTTTACTGAATAAATTCCTTAATGCACATCAAAAAAGACATGTGACTTTGCAATGGGACTGCATAAAACTGGACCAACCAACAGACTGATCTCATTGCACAGCATCTGAAATGCTAAGTTTTGTCATTCTAAAATGCTTGTGCAAAGTTATAATTAACTCCCAGAACTGCATTTAAAAAAATGAATAGGGGTGATCTGAAAACAAATTATTTCAGATTTTTTTTTAACCAATTGAATGAGTGATTTTGTTTTTGGTTAATTGTTTCTTTTTTTAAAACCTAACAAACTACATTTTTAAGGCAAGACTATAGGCAAAACCATTGTTTTATGATCCTATCAGTTTTGAGATTTTGCTTCCATAACTTGTCTTCTTTAAGACTTGTGGAAAGAATACATATTTAAATGTTTATTTTATAACATTTTATCTATTTGTGTCTCTATATTTCAATTACAATACATATTTGTTTTCTACAACTCTAAAATCTCCACTTCAGTAGCACTTACTGTATTTCTACTTTCTAGGTTTTAACAGGGTTTTGTTCATAAATCATTCGCCTGATTTAATTTTAACACTTTATTCCTCAAAAAAACGTGAATTTTTTTTTTCCAGCTGTATTTTCTGATTTATGGAGTGATAAAAAGAGGTCTACTCTGTAAAAACCTTTAATATGTCAACAAAATGAGAGGGGGGAAAATGAACATATCTTTACCCAGTGTTCAGAAGTCTGTTCTGGAAATGTTTGCAAATCAGTGCATATTTAATTAGACAATGCCTCATTTGCATAGTTAAACATAACACTTCAGAAAACTTGTCATACAAAACAAATGTCTTAATGTACTGTGATTAATTAACTGCTGATATCTGTTAGTTTAAATGTTTGTCCTATTCACCTTAAATGCTTTAATATAAATGCCACTTGGTTTGATTTTTGATTCATATTGTACGTTTTGAAGTGTGGCTTAAATAGCCAAATACTTTTTAGGGATAAACATCACCTATGTTCTCATTAGCTGTGATTTTGTTGCTTAGTGCATTCTTTGTCTTTCACTAAGGACTGAAGTAATAAGATGAGGTGTTAGAAGAATCACTGCTTCTAAGAAAGATCTGTACGCTCATTCTTTCTCTCATGACGTGTAAAGACGTGGCACTCATTCAGAGATATTTTGTCCATTATGTTGCGTAGGGGAGGGTGACATTCACCGCTTTGTCGCCTCGGCCTTAGCATAGAAAAATATCTCTCTTTGTCAGCTCATCCTTGACAGTGAGGAGGAAAGTGCAGCTGAGCTGACGTTACTGTTACCGTGGTAATTGTGTTTCTCTTCAGTCCGTGTCATCTTCAGAGAGAGCCACTCAGGCATGGATTATGTTTTTGCCTTTTGTCTCCCTCCCTAGCAGAATTTTAATTCTGTTGTTTTTTCCACATGAACAAAGCGGCCAGCGTTCACCCCCTCCCTGCTAAAAAGGGAGTCCAGGAGAGCTCTAAGTCCAGCTATGTATTTTTACCCCTCATAGGCGCCTCCGTACATTCATTCTGGAAGTGCTTGAAGCTATAGTGGCTAATTCTTTAATGGAAGTGCATCTCTCCAAAGCTTGTTGCTGTTGTCTGGACACTGATATCACCCTGCAGCAAAGTCGCTGCTGTGGGAAAATACAATCAATTTTATGCGCATTGTTGAAGCTCTGTGCAGGAATTATGGAAATGATTCGGTCAATTAACCCATCAAAGATGGCTTGCTTTGTCATCGCCCGAGCAAAGTTCACCGCAAACAGCACATCAGAAAGAGAATGGTGCAGTCTGGTGCAGTTTTATAGGGTGTTGCCGGCTTCCTCCAGATGCACGTTTATAAGATTCCAGTCACAGAAAACAGCTTTTTGTGTAACGGTAGAATGGAGAAATGAAATGAGATAGACCCACAGAGAAAGAGACAGAGAGACAAAAAGAGACAGGCGACAGTGTTAATCTTGTCAGCAAAATTAATAATGGAAATGTTTGTTAAAGTTTATATATATATATATATATATTTGTCAGTTATAATGAAGATGAGACAAGATGAGACAAAGATGCTTAATGACAATAATTAAACAATTTTAATTAAAACATGCTTGAAATATGATGAGGGAAAGATAACTAAGATATTAATGCAGTAAATGATTTTAGAAGAAGATAAAAAGAACTGGATGACAGTATCTATTTATAGTATGTTGAAAAAACTGAAACTGAAAGAGCTGAACAATGATGGGCATATATATATATATATATATATTATTAGATATTTATTTACTGTAATTTAATGTAGATATTTATGAACTGTATATTTGAATCAGAGTAAACTGGACAAAATTAATGAATATGAAATGGAAAGAATTGGGGATTTTTTTTAATTAATAGTTTTGCTTGTTTGTGGTATACTAAAATGATTCTTTTATTTAAATTTTATTTTATTATAAAATTATTTAATTTCAAATGATTATATGATAATTCTGCTATACTGTATATTTCAGTCAGAGTAAAATGTGCAAAATTAATATGACATGACTAAACTGGCTGAATTGTAAAAGATTTATTTTTTAATGTGTGGTCTACTAAAACAAATTACATGTTATTTTTTATATTATTACATATTTATTTACTGTGGATTAGATATTTATACTTATATGTACTGGGTAACATTTAGAATAGGGAACACTTATTCACTATTAATTTCGACTTTTCCCTCAATAAATTGCTAATTTGCTGCTTATTAACAGTTAGTAAGATAGTTTAGGTATTGGGTAGGATTATGGATGTAGCATAAGGTCATGTAGAATAAGGCATTAATATGTGCTTAATTACTACTAATAAACAGTGGCGGCTCGTGGGTTTTAAAATAGGGGAGGCACACTAATTGTTCTGGGGATCCCTGCCGACTGAGATTAGTATTTGCTTAACCACTTTAAAATGGCTTTTTGGTTGCTTTTAGTCAGAAAACGTAAAGAAAAGGACTCAGACAGCAAAATAATATAATTTCACTTACCTGGCCTATCACTTGAAGCAACGTCCATCCCTTCTTAAAAGTCTGTGTTGTGCCATTTAATTAAGCCGACTGCTGTAGCCTACATCCAGTGTTCTCCCTTTATTTTTAATTTGTTTATACACTGTTTGAATGACAGCTTGTTAAATCTGTTGGCGATCAAATATTCAAAAAAAGTAACTTACTTTGTACATTATCAGCTCAGCGGGAGACGTTCAAACTAACATCACGTAATTTAAGTCTATATAATGATTGGTTGATATACCAGAAGGGAGGCATGCTAATAAGCAACTAGTTAAGAGACCCTAAAATAAAGTGTTACCGTATACTGTATATTTAAATCTGAGTAAATTGGTCAAAATGAGTGAATATGACATGACGAAACTAGATAAATTTACAGGATGAAAGAAAGAAAAATAAAACTTAAAATGAGCACCACCGACAGATGTACACAGGGTGAGTTAGGGTGAGCAAAAGAAAAAAAATCAGGCAAAAAAAAAAGTTCTCAGAGCATGTCATTACGTTCACAGTTGGCCCTGCCCAGCTGTGTGAGGTGAAATAAACTCAGTGCATAAATCCATAACCATCCAGCTGCTCTCAGTGCTTGACTTACTTGAACAAAGCATCAAAGGAAAACAAACGCCCCAGAATAACATCTGCCCTAATTTCCTGTCATTTCTCCAAGGGTCCTAATGGGCTCTTACAGTGACTAAACTTAGCGCGTAACCTCTGCTCATCCCTCAGTACCTGATAGTTCTGCAAACAGAGTTTTACCCTACAGCATTCATTTTTGGTTAGAAAGGTGACAGGATGTGCTACAAGCGAGTTCAAACAGCCCAGCCGTAATAGACTTCACTTTTATTTCCCACAGCCACACCTGCTCGATTGCACGCTTGGCAGGTCGGTCATGTTGATTCCCAAGTCAGTATTTGTTTCATTGCCCCAGCCGCTGCGTGCTTTTAGACTTCATGAGGTGTCGTGTTGCGTGCAAAAAAATTGTAACATGCATTTACGGTGAAGGTTCCATCGGCATGCGGGAACTCACCACGAGCAAGCCTGAATAATGTATGATGCCTCTGAGCCAACTCATCCTGTTTATCATGATTGTTGAACATACATTTCCCTAATCCCTGTGGCAACCATAGCTCCTGAGCTCTGCAGTATTCTAGCAGGGAGGGCCTGCGGCTCTACCATGTGACTGCTGACTCTCCAGATGTCACCTAGCGAGCTAAACTCAAAGAACTTTGCAATTCGGGGAGAGCGTGTTCAGATGTAGGCAGTTTGTGAATGCGAGGTGGAGGCGTGGCCTAGCAGTGATTAACAAATGCGCTCTGAAATGTTGAGCGTCCATGCAGGTGATGCAAGTTTGAGTCTGGCTTGTGTCGTTTCCTGAAACTGTTCTCCCTTGCTGGCAGCATTTCTAGTTCTATTAATCTTATCAATTAAATGGCAAAAAGGCCAAAAAAAAAAGCTTATTTTGGAAAAAAAAAAGAGATGAAAATCATGGTAAATAACAATTTACTGTGTTAAAATGTTATCAAATGAAGTAAAAATAAGTATGTGGGGTAATTATGCATATTAAGGATGCATGAAATGCTATTTCATGAAATTATCCTTAGAATGTCAGACATTTGTCAGTACAGACAGTAATGTCTTTCTTCATCTATCAGCAAATATTGTTGTGTGTGACACAACTAAAACCATAAAAATGGCATATTTTATTTCAACTAGCTTCCAAGGTAACATAAGTCACTAAAATATCTAAAACTAAGTAAACTAAAACTAAAAACTATAACTTAAGAAAAAAAGTCATTTAAAAAAAAAAAATGATAGGCACACACAACAATTTACTAAAACTTTAACTCAGATTATTCAAACTAGTTGCCTAAGCAAAATTTTTCATTTTCATTTAGTAGTTGAAATAGCTACTAAAAGAACGAAAACTATATAAACTAGAACTAAAACATAAACTTCACAACAAACTATATAGACATATTAAAAAAATGATAAAAACACAAAAGAAAAATTTCCTGTAACTGAAATAAAAACAGAAAATATTAAATCTAATGCAAAATATGAATTAAACTATATACTAGCATATCAACGATACTAAAATAACACTGGTATGTGATTCATTTTGATTAGGCCGTTTTACGGATTGGCACATCATGTAATTTATTAGATATGATTTACATTTTAC
Organism: Tor tambroides; assembly: GCA_021397915.2. Classification (NCBI taxonomy): domain Eukaryota; kingdom Metazoa; phylum Chordata; class Actinopteri; order Cypriniformes; family Cyprinidae; genus Tor; species Tor tambroides. Next base: position 18,151 of record JAFVLL020026071.1, read on the forward strand.
CAGGTCAGTTTAATTCATTTATTTATTTATTTTGTTTTGTCTGAGACCGAGTAAAAAGTGCTTCATCTGAGATTATGGGGAGCTAGAAAGGGAGACAAAAACGGAAGAGATATATATTCCTGCGTAACTGAGTGTCTCCATTTGCATGTGTTGGGCTGATCCTGCATATCAGAGGAGCTGGACGCCACAGAGCACTAAATGAAAGTAGCAACAGATGGAGGGGCAGATGGAGAGAGTGACCAGCCATGTACACTCCTTTCTACCTGCGGTCCTCCAGTTCCGTCTCTCTCATTACAGACCAGGAGAGCGGCAGTTTGAGGAGCTTTCGTGACTGCTCAGTGCTTGTTGTGACAAGATTGGCCTCTAATTGTGAGATCTGTGTCATTCAAAAATATAAAATTAAGTCTTCATGGGTGTTTCTACAGCTATGGGCACTATAATACTAAGATTTTCCCATTTTTGTTATATATAGATAAAATTAAAACCATTCCTTTATCAATTATATAAACAAAGAGTGAAACCATTTTAATTGTAAATTCTGTCCGGTTGCTACCAGTTGTTATCAAATTGGTTATGTCAATAATTAAACAAAAACTAAAGGTTAATTTTTTACTGTGAATAGAACATTTTTACCATGATGCATATGTATTCATGTATCCAAGCTATATAAACAAAGAGTGAAAAAAAATCAAGACCAATTTTAATTTTTATTGTGTGAAAATTGTTTATATAAATATTCTTCCAAATTTGTGACTGTTCAGTTGTGACTAGCAACATTTTTATTGAAAAAAGCCATTAATGTCAAATATGAAAAATGAAACGATAAAAAAGGTAAATAGGTCCATTGTGAACAACATTTTTATTGGTGCATATATATTTTTGTAATTATTTTGAGGATTTATAAAATGCTAGACATAAAATTAAACATTTTAAAAATGTTTAAATTTCCATAGAATTCTATCAGACACAATAAACGACATGTTATGTTGTGGAAGTGGCATTATGATGGAAATATTCAAGACGTTTCAGAAAATTGATCAAATCTATATAAAATATTGCTGTCCTACACTGTTGGGAATTGTTAGTAGATATATTAAACTAGTCGAAGGGAATTATTTTAAGTCCACAGGGTCCAGAAGTGCCTACAGCTGAAGAAACATCCTTTTCTAGTGTCTAAATTTGTGGACAGCTGAGCTCCGTCGATCCTCCCTCAACTCTGTCGATCCCGTCCTCCCTCTGTTCCATCTCCATGCTGTTTTCCTAGCATGTTTCTTCATTTGAAACCTCTGCAGACCTCTGCGAGGCACAGAGAGCGTCGCTTCCATCTTGTCCAGATTGGATGTGATGTGTGGGCTGTCGAGCGGTGCAGATGCCATACTGCTGCGCTCTCCCGCTGTGTGACTGCATAGCGCTGTTTGAGGAGGCAATGAGGGTCTTTCTGAACCACTGGCCATACCTCTCTTTTCATTATCCTCTCCCCTGGCGTGAGACTACTGCACTGGAAATGAGAGGGGGGCTCGTTTGTCAAGCTGTCATTGTTTTGAGGCTGCCTCTTCTCTGGAGCAGGTCTCGGTGGGGAGGGCTAAAGATTGGGGTTTAGGGTTAAAGGCTACAGTGGGAGCTCCAGCAATGTAAGGTGGGACTTGATTTTATCATTTGAGAACTGATTGGATAGTGAAAAGTTAAATACCTGAAAAGAGCCAAAGACAAATACACGTTGGAAATTTGATTGTGGAACGTGGAGGTTATATAATGCTGCAGCTTCTTTTCCATTTTCTTTTATTCTATTAATGTTAACTAACATTAAATTACTGTGCTAATGATTTTAGGAAGTCTGAAATTATCAGTAATTAGAACGGTACGCAAACAAAACCTTAACATCTGTTTAACTGTTGACTTTTTTGATGTGAGATTACAGTTTTTATTTCTTTAAACCTTTTGAGTAGCATGCAGTGAATGTTGCCCAATAAGACCAGGAACAGTTTGTGGTCTGCAAGATTTTTCTTTTTTTAATGTTTTTTAAAAAGTCTCTTAGGCTCACTGAGGTTGTAAACAAGTAAACCAGTAATATTTTGAAATATTATTATAGTTTAACTGTTTTTGTTTTCAATATATTTCAAAATGCAATTTGTTCCTGTGATGGCAAAGCTGAATTTTAGCAGCAGTGTCTCATGATCCTTCAGAAAATATTGTAAAATTTTGAAGATATTGTTGGTGATTTTTGTGCTGAGATTTTTGTGGAAATCGTGACACTGTACAGTTTTTCATGATTCTTTGATGAAAAGAACAGCATTTATTTGAAATAAAAAAGTACTGTCAATTTTGATCAATTTAATGCATCCTTGCTGAATAAAAATATTAATTTCTAGGGCTGCAACAACTAAAATTAAACAAATACTAATCAGCTAAATAAAAAATGAAACAACTAAAATAAAAATAAAATCAATAAACAAATGTAGTGCAATAATTCTGACTAAAACCTTAATTTTGCTAAAATATTTATTGACTTGAATTTAAAGGGTTGAAATTCTACATGCCATGAAAGTAATGGTATATTTATGTGCAAAGTACTATTCTTACAAATTAACTAATACTTCCTACTAAAATAAATGTAAGAAATCTACATTTACATGAAAAAGAAATAACAGTAATGCATTACTAAGATTAGAAAAGTGAATTTTTATGTTTATGCAGTGCATTTTACTGCTTAGCGGTATTATGCAACATTATGCATTCAAAAATTGAGTACAGTTACAATGACAAGCTGCTGTAAGGTTGAGATTGTTGGGTAAATCAATGTTTTACAAGAGTTGAGACACATAATACACGTGCAACGTGACTATGGTACCTTTTTCAACGACTACATTGTCTCACACACTCTCTCTTCCTCAGGGGGTGAGTGTACATCACTGCGCTGATTAGTATGCATGCTGCCGTACTTGTGTTCCTGTCTTCGTCTTGTTTTCCGCTGTCTCGCTCTCTCTGTTGTGCTCTCAGGCTCGGCAATGGTGTAACAGAAACAGGGGATGCTGAGACGAGACAGGCACCAAAATTACAGGAAGAGTGTGTGTCTGTGTGTGTGTGAAGAAGAGGGCAGCCTAATTGGTGATAGCCTGCAGCCTCGTCATCTCCAGAGCTCCCTCACAAGCGAGTGATGTCTCTGTACTGGTTCCATGCCAGATGTTGTCCTCTGGCTGAGAGGCCGGTCTTTGCACAGAGGCAGATGTGTCCGGCCTCCATTATCGTGCTAAATTATCTAGGCATATACACAGTACCAAGCGCCTCATCGGACCTATTTGGGTTTTTTTCTGCCTCTTTTCTCTTTATTTTTTAAACACAACTCTCATACTCAGCACTCCTGTGGTTCTGTACACTTTTTCCACCAAAACTGTGCAAACGATCTGCAAACTTCTCTTAGAATTGGCCCTCGTTTCTGTCCTGAGAGCAAAACAAAGATATAACTACAGCAACTGCATGTAAATAATAGCCTATAATTTTAATGTTACTGTGTTCTCACACAATGTTATATAATTCAAGAAAACATTACGTTAGGTAAAATAAGCTTCTGATTTTTTTTTTTTTTAAGAAAAGAGAGCAACTAAAAGTCTTAGTACCTGAGCTGAAATCACATGACAGTTGGTAATTAACACTGTCTCTTGAAGCATCTTGGAGACGTTGCTACAGTTCTTCTGGATTTAGTCTGTCTCTGTTTGTTCTGTTTCTCATTCCAGACAGACGGGATGATAAAAAGATCAGATCTTTGTGTGGAGCACTGCTGTGTGCAAACAAAAATCTCACTGGATTATTACAATTAATGGCAAAATGAATGTTTGGAAATGTAAACTATTTCCTACTGACACTACAGCAAAAGATAGAAATAACTGACTTAAAACCATTTTTAGCTGGTGAAAATACCAGTGTTCTAATCATTTTTGCCACAACTGGACAGTATAAAACACATATTCTGCAGGACCATATTCTACATCCCTACTTCTAACCAATACCTAAATTTAACAACTGCCTAGCTATTAATAAGCAGTAAATTCGGTGTTTATTGAGGCAAATCTTGTAGTCAGTGGTTTTTAATGGCAAGAATTAGACCTTAAAATAAAGTGTGACCTTAAAATAGAAAAGAGTATTTATATTATATTATATTATATTATATTATATTATATTATAATTCCAAAGTCATTTCAGGGTCTTTATGCCATCACAAGGTGATGCAAGCATCAGATAAATAATATCTAATAAAATTTATAGCAATCATTTCAAATATATTTGTATTTTTGGGAATGTCTTTTAAGCATGTTACTGGACTGTTACGGATTTGATTTACTGAGGATTTTTGTTTATTCACTATTTCGCACTTTTGAAAATATTTTTGGTAGAAATCAAAGTTTAGTATTAGAGATTTGATCAAGTATAAGATTTAAAAATTTTGAATTATTTTTAGTTTGTCTTATATTGTTATGGTTTTCATTTTTATCACTTTTATTATATTTTATTTACTTATTTTATTTTTATTTTTTGCCATGAAAAGCAAAAGTTAAGCAAGCAAACAAAATAATGGGGTGGTAAAGTTATGTGGATCTAGTTTTGATTGAGCTTTTATGAAGTGGAAATGTGCAGATCAGGCAGCGGCACCCTGTCGGTTGGCATGTGTGTCTCCTCCTCTCTTTCTGGACTGTATATCTCTGATTGAGCAGCTGGTGAGATTATGCCAGTCGCTCTGAGACCTCGACGATCTCCCATTGCAAATGAGATGTCTTGAGATCCGGCCCACTAAATTGAATTGCTCAATAAAATAATTGTGATACGAGTAAACAGATTAAAGCAACGGACAGCGTTAAACGGTGCTTCAAAAGCCCCTCAGCAGGAATACATTATATGGTGTCTTCATAAATACTGCTTTGCAATAAAAAGAACAAATAAAACGTGGTGTATAATGAGTCTTTTTTATGCCATTTATCTTCTGGTTAGACTGAGCAGCTCTGTGCTACTGGTGTGAAATGCTGTGGAGAATTTCAGTGTCTGGCTGTAAAACATTTTAGTAACCAGTCATTCATCTGTCACCATCAACACTAGGGTTTATGATCAGCCACAGAGCCGCTGTCACTGCCCAGCACACTCTTTTTTTTAGTGTTTCCTAAATTCTCTCTCCTCCTCTCTCTCAGATGCCACCATCCTCAGTTATGACGGCAGTAAGTTCATGAAGATCCAGTTGCCAGTAGTGATGCACACAGAAGCAGAGGACGTGTCGCTGCGCTTCCGTTCCCAGCGTGCCTATGGTGTTCTCATGGCAACAACGTCCCGGAACTCAGCAGACACTCTGAGACTGGAGCTGGATGGAGGGCGTGTCCGACTCACTGTCAATCTAGGTACATCAGCCAATTGGAGAGCTCACCTTAATAGTTAACACCACACATAGATATGAAACGTACATGACACACAACATAGCATGGAATAATTTGTTTTCAATCCGCAGGCATATTAGTACATTACTTTTTCATATATTGTCTATGTTATTATGTTTTACAATGTAAGATTTATTTTTGCAAATATTTCCCTTTTATTATTCAGGTAACACCCACAATTTACTTGGCTATGAGGACATATCATTGACTTCTAGCTATTGTTTTTTTTTATACAACTAACTATATATACTGTACTATAGACTAACTATTATATTAATTATATTATAATACCGTTCAAAAGCGTGTAAAGTCAGCAAGACCTCAAAAATGTATATTTTTATTAATCAAGGATGCATTAAATTGATCAAAAATGACAGTAAAGACAAACGATTTCCATTCATTATAAATAAATTCTAATAAATCTGAATAAATTCTTGTAAATGCTGTTCTTTTGAACTTTCTAGTCAACAGAAAATCCTGAGAATAAATTGTATCATGATTTACATGAAAACATTAAGCAGCACATCTATTTTTAACACGGATAATAATAATACAAACTGTTTCTTGAGCACCAAAGTATTATGTGACACTGAAGCTGCTGCTGAAAATTCAGCTTTGCATTGCTGGAATAAATTGCATTTTGAAGTATATCAATTATAACATAGTAGTTTTAAATTGTAATAATATTTTACGTTACTAATGTTATTATTGAATTTTGATCAAATAAATGCAGCCTTGATGAGCATAAGAAGCTTCTTTCAAAATCATAAACTTTTGAACGGTATATATTATATTATATTATATTATATTATATTTATGTTTTTACAAATGAGAACATTCCTGGGTGTCCCTAAACTAAAGTTTTATCCAATTAGCTCATTTTTGGGGATACATTTGTCCCTAAAGTATAGCGAAGTATATACACACACACACACACACACACACACACACACATTTAGCATTTTAAAATCCTTGTGTGTTGAAGAGAAGGATGTAGAACCTTCAACGGCCAGAGTCTGCGGCCAAGCGCTCACTCCCAGATGAGCACGCTGTAGACTTTCCCTACCAGAGAGTGCACAGTCCCTGCCTTGTACTGATACACAATAGTCCTACACCTGCATACTATAGACTCCCCGCTAGAGCGTTACACGTGTCAGGAGCACTGACAAGCCATTGTTCCGCCCAGTATGTTTCATTTACATTTCCCCATAAGCCACTGCGCTTTCCTCCCTCGGTCACACAGCTTAATATTATACAGTTTTGCTCCACTCATAAAGCACCACCTCTGCTATTCACGAGTTCAAGCTAGTTCACAGTAAGTAAATTTGAACATCAGTC
>JAFVLL020026073.1:0-35127 GCA_021397915.2 Tor tambroides
TGTGTACATAGAAAAAGTCTTAGATCTTTGAGTTCAGCTCATGAAAAATGGGGGCAAAAACAAGTGTTGCGTTTATAATTTTGTTCAGTGTATATCAAAATAAAATTTTTGTTGAAGTGATTTTGAACGTATTAACTTAAATATTATGCAATAATAAAAGGCCAACCTTGCCACCTCATACATTTATAAAAAAATTTAACAATACAAATCTTTACACATACAATCTGTTGCTCCATTAATGTTACATAAAAATACTTCATACTATCATGACAACTCTTGGAGGGTTTGGCATGGTAATGTACATGACAATGTTAATGTGTTTGGTCTTGGCGGAACAGATCTCCTACACTGCTGCGGCAGAGCAAGTACCGAAACTTGCTACTGCAAATATATCCACAACATGCTGCTGCGAGCGTGTAAGAAATACTGCTGCTGCACATATAACATATATGCATAACCCCCCCTATGTGGCATACATGATCACCCCGTAGCATATCTATACAGGTGGAGCTGGGGAAGATGGAGGGTTTCTGAAGCACACCGAGAGTCTAGTTTTTCATGACAGACCTTTGGATATATAATCAGGATGTACACAAAGTCATTAAAGTCTCATAATACTTTGTTGTTGCTGTGAAATCTTTTAAGCTATCCAATTTAGCCCTCAGAAATGTTATCCCCCGGTTTCACAAACAAGGCTTAAGCCTAGTCCTAGACTAAAATGTAAATCTTAGCTGTCTCAACTGAAATAAACTTGCACTGACTGATCTTAAAATATGTCAGTGCCTTTGTTTTGTCTCAAGATGCAAGCATGTTTATAAAAATTACTTAAATGCCCTAATTGAACTATGGCCTAATCCTTGCTTAGTCTAAGCCCTGTCTGTGAAATCAGGCCTATATGTTCTAAATAATTGTCAAGATAATTCATGTAAAATTAAAAACATTCCCTTTTTTATAGAAGGACTTTGCTGATCATAGATCTGCAATGAATTGTATAAATTCTACAACAACACTGTCTAAATTCATTTTCATTTGCTGAACTAATGACACAAACGACATTAAAACCAGCAGTCTCGTCATTTAAATGTGAAAAATGCTGGAAAAGCAAAAGTGGGTCGTCTGCTTAGTCAATTTAGCTAGAATGAGAATGTTTTCCTCTTCCTCTGAAAGCTCAACACTGTTTATCATCAGGAGTTCAATTGCCTCTCTCTCCATTGCTTTTCTGTGTTATCCATATCAGACTAATGAGTTCCTCGTCATTTCAGTTCTAATTAATGCTCCTTATTATCCTTAATTAATTGTAGCCAAAGCTTGTTCCATCTGCTAAGTTGTGAGAAAAGTAAAATTAGGTCAGTGTTAAAAGGACCAGAGTGGTACGCAGGGGCTCCGTATCATTAGTCTCACTCATTTGTTCACAAGAGGAACACATTGTAAATGTTTGCTCAGTAGTGCATTTTGCATGCCAATGAAGTTCTGTTGATAGTGTGCGCTAACTTTACAATGACTACGCAGAGGGCAATGCTTGAAAATTATGCAAAAGGACGTTCATAGAATGAGACATTGTTCAATGCCACTTACCCTTTCAAAAATAAACCTGCTGTGAAAAATATTCACTGTAGAAAAAAGTATGACAAATACCCCCAGTCTCCTTTATTCTTGTTTTGAACTTATTTTGTTCCTTTCTATTAATCCTCTCAGAGGTATTAAATGTCTGATTGTAAAAGAGCAAAAATGATACATGAAACCAGTTTCCCCCACCACCTTTCTCCACCCCGACGCCACAATTATACTGATTACAGCAGTATGCACTGACTCTCATTCAGTAATCATGCCTAGGGGTGGATTTAACACATATCAGCCCCTCTAATCCTTAAACAACTCTGAGATGGCTGTTTTCAACCCTGTCCTGAGTGATTACAGGCACAGAGCTAATTTCAATGTACCTATGGGTTTTTAAGTATGTATAGATCTGTGTGATTCCATAAAAATAAAATAAAATATTTTTCATTTACATTTAAATTTTGCTCACTGCAGAAAAAAATGTAATCAAATTCTGCTCTCTACTGCAAGTATTTGACTGCAGTATTCATTTGCTCTGTTTCTTTATGCAATGTTTTATTATATGCCTATTTAGCGTCCTGCATAACAGACACAGATAGAGGGTTTTGAAAATGAAACCAATATCAGAAACTTGCTCTATACTATTCCAGTGTAAAATGTAGCAATTTGATTGATCTATGGATACTTCAGGCCTTTTTGATGCAATTTCTTGTGAAAGTGAATCTTTTGAATAGCAGGAATTTGTTGAATAGGAAACTGGAAGCCAAAGATTTGCCCACAGCCGGACAGCTTACACATAAAACTTAGCTTCCTCTCTTTCACACCCCCTGAAAAAAACAAAGCAATCTAGACATAATCTCACACTTGACTTGTGCTTTTCATGAAAACTCTTGTACTCATCTTAATAGAAATCCCAGAGCCAAGGACTGGAAATGCGTTTGTGTCACCGTTCCCTCAAACAACAGATTGTCAAAATGATTTCCATCAGGAAGTGCAATAAACCAGACTGTTGCTAAGGAATAATCTGTGTCTCTCTTTTGGGAAGGATTGTTGTTTGGGCACAAAGGGAAGTATCTAAGGAGTGGGTCTCGTAAAGGCCCACAATTATTATTATAACCATCCGGCTTCAGGCCTTGCAATCCGCAGGAAAGATTTTTGGCTGCTAAATCAAAACCAGTATTTTGGTCATTGGTCCCTTGGCTTCTTTGCTCATTGTGTCTCAGTGGTGAGAGATGAAATCAGGATGGACCGCATGCTGACAAGTTGCAACCTATAATGATGTCTATGCAGGAGTGACGGTGTAAATGACTGTTCTGCTGTCCAGCTGTCTGCCTTTCATTTTGAACCCGTATCCTCTGAAACGTCAGGCCGATGTTTATTCACAGTGGGAAATGTAGAGCCTTTATTAGAAAAAGGCAAACAGGAGCCTCAAAATACTGCAAAATAATAGCAAACTGGCTGGAGAGCATTTGTGTTACTATGAGCTATTTTATCACATAAAGCATTCCCAACTGACCAAAAGCTCACTAAGGCAATATTTCACAAAATGCAGTAGTCATTGATAATACGAATGAGCACAAAGTAAAGGATGCAAATATCGTTGGGCAAATCTTTTGTACACAACTGTGTTTGATAGCATGAGAAGCTACTGTGCATTTGTACAGATAAATACTTAAATGATCACAAGTGATTATCTTCATTTTCCAGTCCTGAGAGAAAAATGTGGTAGTACAGAGCCAGGATTTAGATCAAATCCCTAAACAGAGGCAGAGAAGGCTGACAGCTGCCTGTATTAATAACCATGTTTACCTAGACTCAGCTAATTGTTTGGATGCTCTGGGATTAGCCACCACATTTACCAGCAGCTTCACAGATACGGCAGTCCCCAAAGGTCTCTTAAAGACCTGCGCGCAGCACAAACAAATGAGAAAATACATTGCAGCCAATTACAGATATAAGTCAATACAAAATAGATGATTTTCAAAAAAAATGCATACACAACAAAAGCAATTTTCATATGTATAAATACGATGCAGTACACTTAAGTGTTCTATACTGCCTGCTATATTTAGAATGTTATTATGTGACAAATTATAAACAGTATAACACTATCAGCAAACAACCACCACTATTTTGGTATGTGCACATTAAGTACAAATCTGAATATAAATCATTTTACATGAACTCAAAAATAATAACACATTTTAATATTTTTGTATAATTTATTAATGAAGTCATGTTCAGCTGTTCACCACATTCTGAACTGTCAGGTGCAGAAATATTTTTACACAATATTTACTTGAAATTCACAAAAAATACCTGAAAACAGATTTTTTTTAAAAAAAAAAAGTTTTAAAAACATTTTATTTGTTTGTTTGTTTGTTTGTTATGCAAACGTTAAGAGCCTACTTCATTATATAATTTTCCAAACATGTTACTATGAATGTTCTCTGAACGTTCTGGAACAACTATCAACATTTAAAAAATGTTAGATGAATGTCCAAATAAAAGGTTTCAGAAATAAAACATTCCATGAGCAATGTATAAATAATGTTTTGATATCTTTGAACGAACATTCCAGTAACATTACTAGAAGAACATTTGTTCATAACTTTGAGAGAACCTTGCCAGAACGTTTAACTAAGTTCTGAGAACATTCCATGTTAGCTGGGTGGGCAGTGTTATCGGTCGATATGATGTCAGAATCACTACTATTTTGCAAAACTTTTCTGTATCAGAACGTACAATATTTATTGTATACTCAAAATCTACATCATCAGTCAAAACAATAAAATAGCATAGAGGAGCAGACCATAAATGTACTTTCACACATGAAAACTGTTTTCTTGCTCCTTTGTTGTTGTCTTTCCTTCTCTGTTACCTGACAAGGCTGTTCCAATTAAACCCTGCTGAATGGTAAACACTTTCGGCTCTGTTTACAAAGCACAGAACATCTTACAATGTCAATGTTCTCTCAGCAGATTTGTGCAGACAGAGTGAGGGTTACAAGAATGAGATCAGTTTTTTTCTTTATAAAAATGCTAATCCTTATCAAGAGGAACATGCTACATTATTTAAACTATTATAAATTGTGTGCATACAATTCATTTGCATAGGTTAATTAAAACCTGTGTCCTGTGTTTAAATTCCATTGATTGCTGTGATAGGAATAATAATGAAGACAAAATTAGTTTAAATTCTGTTAATAGCACTTTGAGCCTTCCAAGTAAATGGTTTCCCAAACACACATAGAGATATTCTGAAATGTTTTATATGCATCTTAATTAAACTAAAATACACAAAGGAGAATGTTTTTGGATTACACCAATAAAACGACAGAGATGGAATTTTCTTTACATGGTCAACATTACAATAGTACACATGCATTTCCACTGAAAAAGAACAAAATTAAATAAAAACACAAAGGCCCGGTTTCACAGACGGAGCTTAGACTAAGCCAGGATTAGATCATAGTTCAATTAGGACATTTAAGCAATTTTTATAAACATGCTTAGAAAAAAACATTACTGGTGTGCATCTTGAGACAAAACAAAGGCACTGATATATTTTAAGATCAGTCAGTGCAAGTTTCTTTCAGTTAAAACAGCTCAGACTTACATTTTAGTCTAGGACTAGGCTTAAGCCTTGTCTGTGAAACCGGGGGCACGAGTAACACAGAATAGCATGTCATAAGTCTTTTGAAAATACCTCTGATAGTCCTTGGGGAAAGAAAAAAAGACACCATTGTTCATCATTTCCCTCAACATTTACATCCTGTTTTTAGAGGAACACAATGGTGTCCTGCCTCTAATAAGTGTCCTTGGAATTAGGTATAAACAATATCAGGTATACAAGTCAAGACAAAAAATAAACACAGTGCACACCAGTCTTGCAATTACGTTTGTACTTCTCTTATTTTCAGCTGAAAACAGCACTGACAGTAGTCTGCATGCATGGTGCTAATGCAGATTTGCAGATACAGATTCTACCAATAATATGCAAGCAATAAACCATGATTTATAGATGTGCTACTCTCAGAAGATTAGCAACCCAATATCAGAAAATAAAAGTATTAATATTAGTGTTCCTTGCAGGCTGTAATGTACCTCGTCTTTTTCTGAACTCAGTCAAAGGCTGAATAATGGGTTTAAACTCCATCAAATAAGTTGCCTATATGTTCAATAAGTTTTTTTTTTCATTATTATTTATTTAGTATGATCACTATTAACATGCACAAAATTACCATGTTATTGATTTAAATGGAGCCTGAACAAATGAGTGAATGACCTTCTATTTGAAGTGTTTTTCATATAAGGCTTCAGTAAATCTTTGATGAGAAGATTGCTATTACAAGCATGCTGTCAGTCTGGCAACAGCACAGTAAAATGTCTTTTTCTCATTTTTGCATGTTGACAGAGCAACTGGTGAGTGACCTAGTTTCTCTAAATCTTAAGAGAGAGGAGGGAACAATCCTTTGAACTGTACCAACACCCAGTGCTTATATGTGAGAGAGAAAGATCTAGAGAAATCTCAGAAGTATATGAGTGATTTATACAATCATTGTTAAGCATTATTTTTGGAATAACAATGTGTTTCTAAGATATTATAGTTTTTATTTTATGACACCCTGATAGAGACAATCATAGCTACAGCATGTCTTCATGACAGCCAACAAATCAGTATTTGATGTTGAATGCATTGATGAAATCAAATGTTGTAAATTATAATATGAATGACCTTATTTTTTTCTTTTTAATTAAACACATAACTAGTTCAACATATTATGCTTGCTTACAGGAAAGCATTTTAAATGCATTATCATGTTTGTTCATGTTCAAAGTTTGACTCATTATCAGTGTTGAACACAATAGTATTTTTTTTACAAATTTAAAAGAATAGTTCACCCAAAAATGAAAATTTGCTAAAAACTGGACTTTTATCAATTGTGAGCAGTGCTTGATCTGTGCATATTTCTCTCCTGGTTCAGATAAGAAGCTTATTCACTGGAGAAGGTAATATAAAGAATGGCAATTTGCAAAAATTCAAATGGTTTGATGTTAAAAACATCGTAATGATGGATTTGTTTAGTCACACTTTATTTTAAGGTCCAATTCTCGCTATGAACAAACCATTAACTACGACTTTTGCCTCAATAAACTCCTAATTTGCTGCTTATTAATAGTTAGTAAGGTAGTTGTTAAGTTTAGGTATTTGGTAGGATTAGGGATATAGAATATGGTCATGCAGAATATGTGCTTTATAAGTACTAATAAACAGCCAATATGCTAGTAATATGCATGCTAATAAGCAACTAATTAATAGTGAGAATTGATCCCTATACTAAAGTGTTACCATTTGTTTCTTGCAAACACACAGCTTTTTTGCTTCTCCAGATGCGAACTGATGGACTGGAGTGATGTCTATTATGTGCAGATTATTGTTACCATGTTATTGATTTAAATATTTGGAATATTATCGACTGGACTGCACAAGACTCTGTTGGATGAGACCTGAACTGAGATGGATGATGACATCACTGATGCAGCAATGAACTGACTTTGACTGACTACTGTCCTCTTTTTAGAGCTGCTTTACAGCAGAATTGGATTTTGTTTGCATTACTGAAACATTATTTTCGTGTTTAACGCTGTAAAGCTGCTTTGACACAATTTGTATTGTATATAGCGCAATATAAATAACAGTGACATGTTTTTAATCAGCTGTTTAAACTCTCATTCTGACGGCACCCATTGGTAAGCTAGTAATGTAATGCTAAATTTTCTCTTTATCTTGGATGGTAAACGACTTCTTTAAGGTTACTGTTTCACAAATAGCCATGATTATATATTACCTGCCCTAGTTTTCCTGCTCTAAAATAAACCTCTTCATTGAACAGATGCTTATATTTTAGGCAGCTGTCAGGACAGCACTGAGCATAAGTCTAAAATGTGTAACTGAGCTGCAGTAGTGCTCGTCAGGAGAAAAATGCACCTGTCATGCCTTCTCAGCTAAAATGTATCGATAAGGGCCTGGCATTTGTCTATTTGTCTTTCCCCATCACTTTCTCTCCTTCTATCTTGTATCACAGAAATGATTTGAACTTAGTGGCAGAGCCTAAGGCAAAGGAGACTCAGCTGGAGTCTTTTCCCCGTTCTATCCAGTGTTCTATCAGTTAAATAGCAATCCTTCAGCCGACCCTATCTAAAGCTGTTTGTCTGCCCCAGGGCCTCTGCAGCACAACAGCCTGCAATAATAGGAGTGATCTCACACTGCCATTTAAAGCGAGACATGCAACAGGCTCGTGTCAGTACGTCTTTGTTACTCTGTCTGTCTGACTCAATATCAGGCAACACTGTCTTTAATTACAAGTCTGCTCAAGTTCAGAGAGATATTTGCATGTCTGTCTGATCAAGCGAGTTTTGGAAAAAGAACACTGTCCTAAGATCCCTTTGTGCCTTTCCATCACGTTCGAGTCGATCAGAACTGGGCAGTTGAGGACATTAAATTATTCTGAAAAGACATTTACTGCGGCAATGATGTGGAAGCAATGATTTTTTTTTGAAGATTATTAAAATTGAAAATCACTTGGTGCTGCTGTCTCAAAATGTCAAATGTTTAATTTACCAGTTCTGAAAACCTGTTCAGACATTTTGTGATACAAAAATAAATTAATTAATTAATAACTAAAATTTTCCAGCAAAGGCTATTCATAATCTGATGGACAAGGACAGTTCTATTTATCTAATTTATGAAATTACAGTTTTTATCTTGTAAACTAATGAGCAATGACTTATATTAATGTTGTCACATGGTGAGGAACGGAATTCTCCTTGATCTTTGGAGATAAAAGACTTTAAAAACATACTGTAACTTTGAGAACTCAAATGCTCTCCCCAGTGCAAAAAGAGCATTTGAAATCTGCTAAATCAGCTCCTTCAGAATTCCTTGCATAAATTTTAAAGGCACAGCAGAATAAACGACCAGTTCATGAAAAATGAGATTGAGGGCTGAACATAAATTTATACATGTACAGTATATTCATTCATGACTATTTTCTTATATACGTAAATGCAAAGAACACAAAGAGGACCTCTCCCATCAGCCTTGCTGAGTTCAAGAACCAGGCTAACATCCTGCATCCCATCAGCCGTCCCCTGGGACTACTGCTAATGTGCCAAAGCAGCTCAAGTTCACAAACAACAAAGAGCGTGTACATAGGCCACCTGCTGCTGCTTCACAATAGATGCTGTGGCTTTAGCAGGTCACTGAAACAACAAGATGCAATCCACTGCAATTTGACTCTGAGTTTTCCATAAGGAACTTCATCAATAATGAAGTATCACTCATCAGCACAAACTTTTTAGAGAAACAAGTACATATCTTTCACTGCCCTCATCAGGGATAAAAGTAAATAAACATTAAGGTATTACAGTACTTAGGATTTCATTTTGTCAGTCTGATGTCTCAAAATCATCTAAATTGACTGATTTAAAGTGTTTATCCTTTATTGACTTACTGTGAAAGTGAAAGTCGTGACGTATTGTCAAGTATGGTGACCCATACTCGAAATTGGTGCTCTGCGTTTAACCCATCCAAGTGCACACACACAGCAGTGAGTAGTGAACAAATGCACACACACACAGTGAACACACACACCCGGAGCAGTGGGCAGCCATTGCTCCAGCGCCCGGGGAGCAATTAGGGGTTCGGTGCCTTGCTCAAGGGCACCTCAGTCATGGTATCGAAGGTGGTGAGAGTGCTGTTCATTCACAATCCCCACCTTCAATTCCTGCCAGTGCGAGAATCGAACCGGCGACCTTCAGGTTACAAGCCCGACTCTCTAATCATTAGGCCACGACTGCCCCAAAAAATAATTCAGGGGAGAGCGCGAACGCAGTCCCCCACTACCATAAATTATGCAGTCGAGATTCCCACATTTGGGGAATTCGCAGGGGTCAGCACGAGTGCAATGGCCTAGCCTCGCTCTGGGTGAACCGCCTTCTTGATCATGGTGTCTCCCCTGCCAGGTACTGTATATGCAAAGTTTGAATAAGAGCTTTATTTTCAAGAGACATTGTGTCTTTGCTTGTATAGTCATATTAGAATCGTTTTTTCAGAAAACATTGTAGTAACACTTTAGTATAGGGACCAATCCTCACTATCAATTAGTTGCTTATTAGCATGCTTATGGTTAACATATTGGCTGTTTATTATTAGTACTTAAGCACATATTCTGCATGACCATATTCTACATTCCTAATCTTACCCAATACCGAAACTTACTAACTAATAATAAGCAGCAAATTAAGAGTTTATTGAGGCAAAAATCATAGTTAACGGTTTGTTAATAGTGAGAATTGGACCTTAAACATAAAGTGTGACCAATATTGTTTTTAAAAATGTTTTGTATTTAGCATCAATATTTAATTATGAACAAAGTTAAAGAAGTGTCATTCAAGCTTATACACGATATTTATCCAGCAAAACATTCTTTTGTAAAACGTACAGATCAAATTGATATATGTTGCACCTTTTGTAACAGTTGCTCTGAAACTCGTAATTCATTTGTTTTTGCCATTGTCCATTTGTGAAACCTTTCTAAGAAAGCGTTTGTGATATTTTCAGGAATACTGATTAGTTTGTTATTTGCTCTCTTACAGAGACAAATCATCATCATGAGCACAGAAATGTATTTGCAAAAGCCATTAGTCCAGTCACCTAAGAAAACATTGTTATGTAAGAAATCAGTCTAATACTAATCTAAGTCTTAGCCTAAGAAATCTTTGTAATTATTAATACAGTCGAAAATGAAACTGCACAACACAAAATACGCTTGCAATATTTTGGCACAAACACATTTTTCTAGAAACATCAGTCTATTCTTTCTTTTAAGAGAGAGAAAGACTTTTCCACACACTGCTGTCTAGAAAGAAGAAAGCAAGCTGGATCTAAGCAGGACAAAGAGAGCAGCAGACGACCCAAATGCACACCTACAAGAGAACATGTAGGCCTACATCACAGCCTCTAGTTTGAGAAACAGACTCTCACTGGTGCTCAGCTGGAAGTTTCATTGAACAATACATGCTAAACACTAGTTTCATCTAAAGTAGTGATGAGAAGACTCTTTTAGAAAGAGTTTCAAAGAAAAAGCTATATCTGAGTTCGAAAAATAAGAAGAAAAAGGTAGAATGGGCAAAAGAGCTTAAATATTGGACAATAAATGGTTTGAAAAGAGTGATGAATCCAAGTTTGAGATGTTAAACTGATCTGAGAACTGTTTGATGATAAGGTTTGGTCCCTGAAACTATAATCACACCTATGGGAAGTGCTGCGAAAAGCATGAGATGAAACTTTATGTCTAATAATAAGTGCTAAATGTGTAAGATCTGCATTCTGCACAGATGTCACTACTGCAAGTGAAGGACGTTTTGACAAAGGTTTATGAACAGTGTTTATTTCACACTGAAATAGTCACGTGTAAAATTATAAATGTTTTAACTGTAATTTTTGACCACTTAATGCATCCTTAATAAATAAAAGTATACATCTTCAACACAGCACTCATTAGAAAAACAATAAAATGAAAACATATTTTCCTCTACACTTAATTCAGGGGAAAAATGCCTGGTTTGTTTTATGAAAGCACATTTTAAAGGTTTATTGTTAATGTTATACAGTATAACACAGAAACAAATATAGCAGTTGGAAAGAAAAGCCTTGAATGTTTTGTTTTGTTCTATTCAAATAAGACAACAATGATTTTTTTAAACAAATGAGGAAAGACTCCTAATAAATGACTCTAGAGTGGAGTAGATAACTTATACTCTATTGTCCCTTGGCCTTCTCATGAACTATCACTTCCTCCTGGAATGCTTGATGTCCAATGCTATTTAGCTTTCTTTGAGCATATCTCATTTCAGCCAGGCATGCTGCACAAGCACAGAGTATGACAAGACCAGGCCTTTTTCCCCCTTGCCTGCTGCCTGGCCCTATGCAGTCATACAAGGGTTTTACATAAGCAAAGCTGCTATTCTAGGCTGTACTGACAGCAGATGTGATCCTAAATTTGAGCACTGTGCACAGTGAGCTTTCCCAGGCAGCTGGGACAAAGATTAATAGAGCTAATGTAGCTGCAGCAGATCCAAATGTGCATCGTAATGTAGCTCAGGCTAAAAAAAAAACTACTGCCACACTGAAGATATGAAGTAGACTGTTTAAGAGAGATAAGATACATGGGATGTAAGGAACATGAGAAGGGATTTCAGCATGTGATGGTCAGTGCTACTAATACGACACACTGAAGGTCCTATTTCTGACAGACATGGTGTTGTTTTACAAGTTATCATCAATCTGCGCCATGCAGGGCATGTTGTCCTGAACTGTTATCAAGGGCTTCAGCTAAAACATTGTGAACCTGGACCACAAAACTTAGTCATAAGGGTCAGTTTTTCAAAACTGAGAATTATACACATATACATCTGAAAGCTGAATAAATAAGCTTTTCATTGATGTATGGTTTGTTAGGATATGACAATATTTGGCCGAGATACCACTATTTGAAAATCTGGAATCTGAGTGCAAAAAAATAAAAATTCTGAGAAAATCTCTTTTAAAGTTTTCCAAATGAAGTCCTTACCAATGCATATTACTAATCAAAAATTAAGTTTTGATATATTTATAGTAGGACATTTACAAAATATCTTCATGGAACATGATCTTTAATTAATTTCTTAATGATTTTTGTCATAACAGAAAAATTGATCATTACAATGTATTTTTGGCTATTGCTATAAATATGCCTGTGCTACTTAAGCTGGTTTGGTGGTCCAGGGTCACATATATATTTCGGCATTAAAGCAATAGAAATGAATGAAACCTCAGGCCATCCACGATGAATTTGTTTCTTCATCAGAACAGATTTGAAGAAATTTAGCCTCACTTGCTCACCAATAGATCCTATGTAGAGAATGGGTGCCAAAATAGTTTAACTGATAAAAACACCACAATAATGCACAGGTAATCTACACAACTTCAGTCCATCTTGTGAAGCAGAATGCTGAAACAAATTCATCATTAAAATGTTTTAACTTTAAACTGTCGCTACAGGTTAAAATATTAGTCCATAATCCATAATAATACTTTCTCTCTGTTGTTCTCTCACACCAAAATCCATTTACATATTTGTTTTGAACTGTTTTTGCCTGTAAACAGTGCTAGATCTGTGCATACTGTATTTCTCTCTTGATTCAGAGAACTTTTTCCACTGGAGAAAGCTATATTATGGACAGAGGACTCAATGTCTTGATGGATTTTTTTTGTTGTTTTTTTTTTACAAGCACGCAGCTTTTCACTTCACATGACATTAACTGATAGACTGCAGTCATGTGTATTACTTGTGGATTATTGTCCCTGAGCACTCAAGGGTGCAGCAAGTAGGTTAATGCAGCACTTACATTTGGCTATGATAACAACAGACATTACACTATATTAAAGGAAGATGAGTGGAATAACACCATTTGGCCAAAAAAGGAAACAACAATAGGCCTACACTCATATATACACATATACAATTCCAACAATCCAACAGTAACAGTAAAAAAAAAAAAAAAAAACACTTAGCTCTCTTACTCACCACCACAGTGGAGTGGTGTGCGTGGATGTGTGTATGTGTAGTTGAGTGGGTGTGTTTGAAGGAGAAGTGGCAGAAGAAAGGGAAGGTCTGTTCTGCTCCAGGTCAATACGTCCCTTCTTAACCAGACTGAAATTTGAGATCCAAGGTTAATCTAAGCTAACTGGTCTATTGCTGCCTGGTTCTAATGAGTAAGTGCTGTAAAAAGGGAAATACTCCCTAAAATCATTAAATAAACACTACAATCAGCCTTGTTTGGATGTTACAGTGACCATGGTCCAGTTATCCATTCACATCTTTTAGATTATTTTCATATCTAAATGGAAACACCAATATGTGAATAAAATAGTTTCCATGATCAAGTCATGTTACTGAATAACTGATGAACTGTCTAAAATGATACTGCTCACCGACATAAGAAAACTGTTCATAGGAGTGCCTTGTCATTTTACAGAGACAAAATTTCTATGGAAGTGACCATTTTATTCCCTTCCTGAACACATAGGATGGAAACATGAAAACAAGCTGGTTTATAACATTGTTTAGAAAAAAATGTAGAATATATACATACACATACTGTAGATATTATGTATGTGTATATATATATATATATATATATATGCACACACACACTTTTTTATTATTTTTTTTTTTTTTTTGCTTGGATGGAAACATGCCAACTATAGCAGAAAGAATAAAAATTCTGAAATTTGTAGCCATTTGCATAATGAATATAATAAACATTAACAGTCATAAAATAACCTCTGCGGTATGTAAATCGTTTATTATTCATTTTATTACAGATGTCTGTGAATACATTGTGGAACAAATGTAATTTCTATCTGTTCCCCCTCTTATGCATCTCTCTTTACTTTCCCCTTAGTCTCTTTTAGATGGTTTCTCGTTGTCCTCTCCCAAGGCCGATCGGCTCTCTGTCATTGGCAGAGACATGAGAAAGCAGCTGGGTCTTTGTGTTTGGAGGAGCTTCAGGTAATCAACAATGCAACCACTTACCCACAGCTCTCTGTGAAGAGACTGCCGTCAGCACGGCCAGGTAATTGAATGCATTAGCTCTGAATGAAGAACTGTTGTTTAATCCTCCTACACAAACATCTCTATCTACACCATTATCTTCCTGTGTAGCTGCTTTCCAAAGGCATCCATTTATGAAATCCACATTTGCAAAAAAAAAAATATATATATATATATATATATATATATATATAAAAATATTATATATATATATATATATATATATATACACACATGTTCTGAGCAAAGCAGTGTTTAACAGTGAAATGAGGTCTTTCTTTGTGTCTGTTCTCATGCTGTTTACTGCTTCACTCTGAGATAACTGTCCTGCTGTTAAAGGGAGTAATTTTAAAAGAGACTTTTATTGGACTACTGAATGTAGCAGAGTGAATCATTTGAAGACTAAAGGGAAAAACAGTACCTTTAACCTTTCTGATAAGGAAAGGGTAATTCAAACCCTACACGAGCACATCCAGATGGATCTGTTGAAAATGGTATTATAATTACCAATTTTCTCCCATGGAAATTGGTTTAAATTGTCTGCAATTTTCAAATATTTTGTACAAACAAAACACACACCATATTGGTATCATTTACATGTGTCTGTTTTAATTTTATTTGCAATGATATTTAATACTGTAGCCTACCTGAGCAACTAGTCATCTCACACTGTTTCACTATGGTTGACCTAACACGAACTGAACTGGGCTTATATAACTACAAGTAATGTTCAGCATTATTTATACATAATTTAGTTTACAGTAATGGCCTTGCCATTTCACTCTGAAATCCATTTCCACACATAAAAATAACTGTAGGCTATGTTCAGGTGGACTATGTCTGTTCTCAGACGTGACAGAAAGTCTTTTTCCTTTATATCAGCTATGTATATTAAACAATTGATGAATAATTTGTCAAGGAGGGCAAAGGCAGAATTGTTAGTTCAGACTTTAGCTAGTTAAGACAGAACATCACAGCAGTGCCTTTCCTCATTCACTCTGGTCTGTGGGTGGTAATTTATTTCATAACAGCCAATGTTTATCTTGATAGGAGAAATCTGGGCTGGTGTGTTCGTTGTGTACAAAAGCAAATGCAAGAGAATAAATAAAGCCTGACCATATCATATTAAAATGATCGTGTTATTAACATAACCTCTGTTACACAAGCAAAAGAGCTGTTGTTAAAAAATAGATTTTAAGACATGATTACTCTAATGTTTGTCTGAATAGCTGCTTAAAGATCGAAATGTCCAAGTGCTATATAAATTAACTTGATGTTCAGAACAACAGCATGATTGCGAGTGTCATGTTGTTTTTATACAACAGTACAAGTTAATATTAAGTAAATTGCACGTTAGACACAAAATTCCCATTTACTTTGTATATTGTTGTGCAGACAACAAACTAAAAGCAATATGTTGCGCCCATCTCCGACCAACACACAGTAGTGGCGTTCCTGAATGAATCTTCAACAAATCAGCTGAGGAAGTGGATCTGTGTGTTTAAATGAATTGGTTGAATGAACGATTCAATCCTTCATTACGAAAAGCCCTTTGAAGCAGCCAGTTTTGAGCACTTTGGTTTGGAATGACCCTTCTACATGGCGGCCATGATTGTTCTCACTCTGAAGTGCCCTTCATTGGTGGATTTATTCTGTTTTGGAACAGATTCCCCAAACAAACTCACTTATAAAGACAGTCACTTTTCACCCCCTACTGGCAATTCAAAGTAACTTGCGGAAAGAGTCGCTGAAGAAAAAAAACGAGATAAATATAAGAACAGTACATTAACAAGTTCATAAAATTGCTTTATTTACTAATAACAAACAACAGAAAATCCACCAAAATCTATAACTTAGGTCCCTGTAGGCATCTGTTTTCGTTCTCTATCTGTAAGGATAACTGAAACTGCAGTTGCAACCTAGTCAGAGCAACAGTCTGCCTTGAGTCGCCCATGTTGTGTTTGTCTGGAGGCTAAAGTGCACCTTTATCAGCATCTCTTTCTCTCTCTCTGCCCTGTCAGGAACCCTCAGCATCACCAGCTCATAAACAAACTCAGACTGTTTACTCAGACTGCTTACATACACATAAACAAACCCAGTGAATGGCTCTAGTCCAAAGATCTTAAAATATTGGTACTGTCTCAAACTTTTGATTCTGTTTAAGGAATGATTAAACTGTGTGTAGATCAGCTTGATATAGATATAATTTATCCAGCCACTAAACTATGTCAGAGGTGGGGTTGCACAGAAACAGCAAAAAGACTGTAAAACAACCAAAAAGTCCTTGTGCAAAAGCATCCAATGTAGCAGAGATGGAACACAGTATACTTAGCATGTACAATACATTAGAAAACCGAGATGTAAACATCTAGCAATATCCACAATACATAGTTATACTAATAGCATTATTTCCCAAATATCTATAGCTTGAAATCAGACTTGCTATCTTTACATATCAGTCATTCCTGAACAATCTTGCATGTTCAGCTGAACCGGTACTATCGCTGATGGCATAAAGACAATGAAATAAACGACTTTTGGTTGTGATGCACTATGTTTATTTGTGGGCAGGTTATGTGATCATATCAAGTCACTGGAGATGCAGACCAGTTCTGAGATAGGTCTGCAGATCCACCAAGCTATGTCTCTCGTGACCAAACAAATATGTTAAAAACCTGAGGCTGTATTTCACATAGAGACTATGTTCTCATTCAACCTTCTGTAAGAGGTGCTGGTCAAATCCACAGCTTCATCGACATAAAGGCTTGGCCACTGGCTCTAGAATATATTACGTCTTTGTCTACTGTTTCATGTCCAGTATGTTGCATTTGAAAACAACATGTTGTTTTTGCAGTTACTTTTTGTTACTCTCAATATGAATTAGTCTGATTGCCAAGATCAGTTTGAGCCGTGCGCCAATTATGACAGGGGGAGCCATTCTGTGTCTGGGGGAGGGGAGAGAAAGCACCATTAGAGTCCCATTTTCCATTTGTGCCGTGACATGTTGGTAGTGGATTGTCTTTTGTGTCCCATACTGGTTTATAGGCTGAGTGTGAAACACTCAGATTTAAGTCAATTGTAGCTTGGTCAAGTCCCAGCCTCCATCCTCCTTGTTTAAAAACAAGCCATCTTTGTGCAGACCTGACCTTTAGTGCTTCTCTAAAGAACCAGCTATTTACATGACTGGCTTAGCTGCATCTAATGGTGAGGGCTGTTCTGAGCGAATGCAAATAGCTCTGTGAAAGACTACCAATCCAACCCATAAAATGAAAATGAGCTCTTAAAATCCTTAGGTGGAGAATGAGTTTTCACATTCTGACATTTCAGAGAGTTACACGATAGAAAGCTTCAGGCCATTTGCTGTGGAATTTTCCAAGTTTAAGAACCTGGGGATGCTTTTTATATCGTTTGGAAATTCATTCTGTAATGATTAACAATGAAGCATTTTAAGCTATGAATGGTTTGTTTTAGTTTTTCAAGCTACTGCATATTATCATGAGAAGGAAACATGATAAGTTAATTCACCATAATATACGTTGTAATCTCTCAAGAAAAAACACGAAAAGTAAACATAATGTCCTGAAGTTTTAAAAAACAACCAACCACCAACAACCCACTCCAGGCAAAGCAGTACAGACAAAGCTACTGTACCAACTTTCTCAGACAGCACTAAGAAATCTGTTCAGCTTGCCCTGGCCATAAAACAACAATAACTTCTTTATGATAAAATCCACCATGCTGCCAGCTGAGTTTCTGCTTTCGGTTTCAGGCTGAATAAAAGTAGGAAGAAGTGAGGGTCCTAAAGCAGAGAAAATGGAGTCTTGGATGTGTGTGTGAATCAGATAAGAGAATGAGCAGGATAATTAAACTCACACTGGGGGGCGTGCAGGAGAGGAGTGTGAGCAAGACATGGGAGAGAGCGAGAGAACAACAGTGGCTTTCTCCTTGTGTAAACTCACACAAACTGTCAGATTGTCCACCTCCCAGTGTGATTATGTCACTTTCTTGTTTTCCTCATGAATACTATACAAGAAAGAAGGAAAAAAGAAAGAAACACACACAATGGCAGGTTAAAAGCTGTTCATAAGTCTCTCTTTCTGCTATGTCCACAGTATTTTTATCGATCTGTCTGGAGAGTAGTAATTTTCACAAAGCTATGCTTGAAAGCTAAACACAGTTGAGATGTTATCTGATTTAAGCAGTTAGGTTTACTTTCAAAACATTGAAAGTATGTTTTACTTTTTAACAGAATTATTATGGTCTATATTAAATTTTACAAATCACATGAGCAAGAGTGATGTGCTGTTGTTGACCAGCAGTATGATTGCCAGTGTGCCAATGCTTTTATACAACAGTTCAATAAACAAGATGTTATTGAGTAACTTACATTTTGGACACAAATGTTGTCATTTTTGTGTACCAACGAAAATAATTCTGAAAGGAAGCCAAAGCATAATCAAAAACTCAGCAACATATAATCATGTTTCCATTCTGAATAAATCGATGTTTTAGAATGAATTGATTGAGTAAATGATTCAATGACTCGCTTATAATGACAGGTACTTGTTTCATTTCTGAAACAATCAGACTAAACAATATTTGCATAATATCCAGCATAAATCATATTCAGGATCACTAATCTTGAGCACTGTTTAGAGTGGATAGTGTGCAAAGTGGGAAGCAGGGTGTTTTTGAACAAATCAATGGAATGAATGAGTCAGTTTCAACACCTATTGATGTACTGATACAACCTAAAAACTCACTATATAATCCTCCCACTGTGTGTCTGGAATGCGCAAAGAAACCAGAACTGACTATACATCAAATATTATTGTTTGGTTGGCAAGTAACCATATACTGTATGTCAGCATCATTTGAAGTTTGAAAAGAGTGAACACGTGCTCATTTCCATTGATTAATTATTTTTAATGAACACCCCCACAACAAACACACATTAACATCAAAATGTCAATGTCAGCATGAACAAAGAGTTCATTCTCCTGATAATAAAAGGTGTCAGGACAGTGACAGAAAGTCTCCCATATGTTTCCGTCTTAATAGAGTTCCCTCAAACTTAAACACCCTTTCACAGGAAGTTAACCGAAGCACCTGGTGCAGCCATCAGAGATAAAGACGGGATGGTTTAACTAATTGGTATGTGGCAGTGAGGGAAATAATTGGATGATCTGAGGCACTGTCTGATGGCAGGAGAAAGAGAGAGCTGTCTGAAAGGACAGCTTTCTGCAGCTCTGTGGGGAATTATCTATAAAGCGTTTATATTTATTCTCCCTTTCTTTCTCTGAGCACAGATAAACAGAGTTTTCTGTGACTCATGTGTCAAGGCCGTGAAAGAGAGCCATGATTAATGTTCTCTGCTCCTTTTTCAGGCACTATTATACCTCCCCCTCCCCATCACACACACACACACACACATATCCTCGAGACTCTTTCTTTACAGCCCACATAGAGTACATTGATTGTGTTTAATATGCTGTAATTCTCATTTCTTAATATAGACACAATGTCAGATGATTGTAGCTCGCCACGGTAGAGGTTAAATTGAGATAGTAGAATTACCAGCAAGCAATAATGTCGGCAATATTCATATTACTGTAAGCTTTATTATTGAAAACAGTGTGGTAATTTCATAACTTAAATGACATGCTGCTTTCAAAGCCATTTTGGACGTCTGCTCATGTCTTTTTAAATATTATAAACTGAGATGATCAATCCCTTTAGCTGATGTGATGTGAATATGAATTCATTATTTCTAATTTATAAATATGCTGATTGGAAACAGAACTAAAGGCTAACAATAATACGGTAGCTCATACTTTAGTTTTTTTAAAGCAGTTGCTTTAAAATCATCATCCTTTAAATAGGCTCTGCATAAGTCATAAAGTGCTAAGCAATTCTTATCTGTGAATAAAAGCTTTGGTAATTGAGTTTTATCTTTATCAAACATGCAGCCCAAAAACATTAACCTTACATTCAAACTATGCCTATTTCATGCCACACTGCACCTTATCAGTTGAGTTTTAACATAAGAAAGATCTTATCAGCTGAATAACACCTGTTCTGAGCTGCTATCTAGGACATATCAACAGCAGGGCTGATTAAAGCGTTATTTGAATGCTCTCTTTCTGCAGCAGTTAGTGTAAAATACATGTGCACACAGGTACCAGGAAGTTGAAACACAGCCAACATCTCTTTTTTTTGTCTTGTGCAAAATATATCAGCGATGCCATATCAAATCTATGCAGACAGACATCAAGCATTAATATAAGATTAGAAAAAATGAGAAACAGACCGTGGTGTACTTGAGACAGAAAATCTATAATAAAAGTGTTTTATATTGTGTTCGCCTACAGCTGGCAACATTAAAGGTGTGGAGGTAGAGAGGTTTCATTCGCTGCTATGCACAGGATTTTATTGTTGTGCGAGATCTAAATCATGTTGTGCCAACATTTCACATTGTTGCATAGCAACAGCAGGATGAAATAACCCTAACGCTGTGGAAACGGGGCAATGTTTCACAGTGCATTTCTCTCCTCTGGATAAAGCGGCCCTGACGTCCCCTGAGAGGAAAAAGAAGGTAAAATCATGAGTAATGATCTAACGGCAAACAAAGACGGCTTTATAGCTTGAGCCAGATGGAAAACTCAATTTGGTGCAGATAAATAAATAACAGAATGCAATAATGTAAAACTGCACATAAAGCATGTGCACCTGGCACTGAGAGAAGCAGTCATTTAGGTAAAACCAATTGCAGTTGATATGAAAATATTCATTTTGTGCTTTGCACTACATCATGTTCACCACGCTCAGTGTTTGTGTGCGTTAGAGTTCAACTCAGAGGATAGAAAATCATAATCCCTCACTGAACCTTCCTTTTCAATTTCACAAAACCATAATATTCTGATTTTACATTTATATGGCAACTTGTACAACAGAATCATACAGTAAACACACATGTATGGCACAACAAAGAGCTACGCTGTTTAACAAAGAAGACATAGCAGCATTTCAGTAGCATAGACATTTTCCGTTACCATTAGTCAGCATGCTCCAGAATCATAGACGGCTGAATATATGATCTCCTAAATAAAATATATTTTTTAAAAATATGCAGTAAGTTTTTAACATTATATACAAAGTAAGGAATACAAAGAAAGCAACAACCACAATGATAACAAAATAAATAAAAATAATCAAATTTAAAAAAAAGAAAAAAAAAGTGGACTAACTTAAGTACTTAAAAGTAAAAAATTAAAAAGGGAAGGTACATTATGCAGACATGACTGACCGCTTAACCAATATCACATATCTTCTCAATTATATATGAAATCTAAGGTACCATTCAGGTCTGTAGCATAAATGGTATGGGACATTTCATAGTTTTTGCTGTTTTAATGTTACCTGATGGGATCTGTTCTCCCTCCCTGGTCATCAAACTACATCTGTCACACTCTGGTGCAGCAGCATCTCTTTTGGAATTTTTCAGGATTGTAGTTCCCAGAAGCAGATGGTGGGAGATTATGTAGACCAGTGCACTGTGAGGTGCAGGGTCAGCGCTGAGAGTTGGTACTAGGACATCACAGGTCTGTAATTGGGCTTCAGGTCAGTGTTACCTGGCTGTATTACAGCCTGAGGTGATTTTTGCACATGGTGTTGAATTTGTCACATCTGTCTAACCAGAGCTTAATGAGGTTGCTGGGAAATGGTGAGGTGAGTTATTATTTCAGCTACAGAAATCTGTCACATAATGTTGATAAAACCACATTCAATCAAAAAAGCAGCCATAAAAAAAAAAAAGTGGAATAAAAAGAAAAGGCATTTACAGTACTGCAAAAAAATAAAATAAATAAATAAATACATTGATACATATTGATACACTCTTCTCCTGAGTTTTTTTAGTTGTTTAAACATAAAAAAAAAATCTTGCATAATTTTGCTTTTCAAACAAATGTATCTTCTTTAAGGTTGTCTAAGTATTTTTACTGGAAAGCCATACAAAAAAATATTTATTAGGATTTTTTTTTTTTGTAGTTTTGCAGGGAGAACTTAAAAACCCACATATGAAATGTGCTTTCATGCGCACTCCTACTACTATCTGAGAAAGTCTTAGAATCCCTTCATGCCTCATTTGTTTAGATGGTTTTCTCAAACTCTTGCACATTTCCTGACAATTTTTTTCTATGCTTTAGTGAGCGTGAAAGCTTGAAACGCAGGTGCAGGCTAAATATTTGAATTCTGGCTTTCAAAGAAAGAAGAGCCTGGGAGAAAATCTATATGGATGTAGTTTGTTTTATCTATGTAAGATCTAAACCCTAGAAGTAAATTGTATAAAACACTTGACAATAATGGATGTCCTGTCTAACATCAACCTCAGAGGTTGAGAGTAAACGGCAAACAGGCATATTTCATCATGATTTGACATAAATCATCATCACCTCCAGGCTGTTTATAAACTAGATAATCTGTAGATCAGTCCATGGTGTTCACTTCACTGGACATTCATATTTTCTTTAGGATATGTTTTAATTAAAGAATAATCACACAAGCATGACTTCTGCACTATAAAGATACAACAGTTCAATACATAAGAATTGTGTAACTTACATTTTAGACTGCCAGTTCCCTTGTGTATTTTTGCTCAACAAAAAAAAAAAAAAAGCTCAAAACTAGCCCAATGACACTTTATTATATATCAAAACTTAAAATATGCCACTATCATATTAAATACTTATTTTACAGTAACTGTTGCACACAGTGACTGAGTTATAAACAATTTCAATTTTAAAATCTGTATTTTTCATCTTTTTTTAATGATGATCAATCATAAAGTAATCATAATGTTGTCAAAACTCATGATCTAGCACAGTTTATCACTGATATAATAAGAAGGGTAAACTATTTAAATAAAAGCATTTTATTCATATATAATTTATGCAATATGTCAAACTTTTAACCTTAAATCAGCACGCGGCAACAGTTTAATAGTAATTCTGCAGGCAAACCGCAGACTTGGCAACCCTGCCCCGAGCAAACTCTTAATGAATCAGCACCATTGAGCAAATCGGTTGAGTGAATGATTCATTTGTTGCAGTCTCTTTTCACCTTTCTGCAGACTACTTTGTTACATCAGTAGGTGGCGACAAGTAACTATCTTGGAGTTGTTTGAAACGAAAGTAAGCAACCAAATCCCTTGACGAAGGCATTTCTGTGGCTTACCAAGGAGTACATTCAATGGTCACTTTGAGGACGTAGCCTAATTTTCCCATTTATTATAATCATGATTAATTATGAAGAGATCATTCAGAATTTGACAAATTATCTAGAAATTGAACTTGTAAAATATTAATTTACACATTTTTAAAATGTTTTTTAAATGCTAAATGAAGGCACAGAAACAGATCTGAATAACTGGCTTAACATATTTTTTATTTTATTTTTCAGTATATATAACTTATGTATTTTCTATTCCTGTAACTGACCACAAGTGCATGATGCAGCTCTCCCTGTTTCTTCACTACTGCTAATTAAAACCCTCAAGGGCAAGAAAACTTGTTACAAGTTTATATCAAACAAAAATGATCACAGCAGGTGCTCCTCTGAGGAACGCTACAGAGAAAACTGAACAAAACAATGCCAATAAACAAGTTGCTGTTTTTGTGTTTTGCATCAGCTGAGTGACAGATGTAAAGTGGTAGCAGGGGAGAGGTGCTGTGGGTTTCTCAGTGTAACCGCGCCAACTCTCTCTCATCAGATAAATGCTTTGAACTCAGCGGGCAATGAAACTGACACTAATGAATGTGATTCCCCAACACTGGCTGCCAACAGCAGGAATAAAACTAATAAAGCATGTTCAGTTCAAAGGTAGACAGCCCAATATGGACGAAATGATAGAGAGACTTGGCTCACTCGAGTCTGGACCGGAGTACATGAACGAGTAAAGTTTAAACTTATGCGGACAGTAGCCTGGCAAGCACTCTCGCTTGACTACATTTACCCACAATGCACCATGCACAGCTCTCCTAGCTTCACCCTTGTCCAATTAATGTTTCCTGTTAGGGACCTTTTGAAAATCTTGTAACTCTCTGGTGTATGGGATTCCTGAACAATTTCTCAAATAAAATCGTCTGAGAGAACACTACCGTACTGTATACACCAGGGCAGAAAGGGGCAAAGAGGGCCTCTCTTATTGACCGCTTCTTGCATCAGCCATTGCGCATCTGTAAGCAATTGAGACATTGGTGTATGACTCAAGACCTGTGCCACCGCAGCAAATACACACCTGGAGTGCATTATTCACTGAGATGTGAGGTCAGACAGTTTGTAAATGGAATAAATGTTGTGTCAGAGAGGTAATTGGGCCACCGTTTTTACCTCCAAACTACAACAAAGATAAATTATAGATAGGGCCATGTTAGTTTGCAACCTTCAACGTAAGGCAGCAAAATCAAAAACACTAATTTATGCGCTCAGTGGAGTCAGTGCACTATGAATAAAAATATGAACGTTACACATCGCAATTCCCGGGCACAAACATATCAGGAGTTTTTTTTTTTCCCCCTTTCCTAGAAATGTATGTAAACACACAAAACACATACTAGCATTCATAAACAGAGAGCTCCCACACTCAAATAAATGCTTGATTATTACGTGTAAAATGTTGCTGATCAGTCAGCTGAAAAACTAATTTCATTTTCTCATTAGGAGCCTGAGCCTGAGGCACATTCTCATGTCAATGTTTATTACTCTGAAAACAGAAAATTAAAATCATCAGCTTGTTTAGCTCTGGAGCAGTGAATCACCACATTTATAAGAGCATGAGGGAGAGAGAAAGAGAGCGAGAGAGAGAGAGAATAAAGCTACTGCAGAATGGAGATGATAATAGGAAACCACCTCGTTCTAACCGAAGCAATGAATTTATAGCCACTATGACCTTTTCCTTCCCTGGAGATTTGTTGCCATGCCAACTTAGATCACATTTTTTGACATGGTATGAAGTACAGACAGTGTGTTTTGTCAAGGCAATTTCATTTTTTATAGTATGGAGAAGAATGGGCTGTATGTCTGGGAACACAGTCGACCCTTGCAGGTTTAGTTTTTAAATCTGATGACTAGTCGGCACTCGAAACACAAAATTCCTCTTAATATTTACTGTTCGTTTCCATACGAGGTCTTGAAGTCCAAGGCTAGATATATTATTTATTACGCTGAACAACTCTTCAAAGCTGCTTGAAATGCCAGGGCACTTTATTAAATGTGACAGCTACACAAATGTTTACCTTACTTTGGAGCTGATTTATACTGTCAGGATAACATTATTTCTGCAACAATCTCCCAGCTTCTCTCTTGCTCTAAGGCAAAGCATTTTATACATCCCACAGAGCAAAATGTATACAACATTAAAAAAAAAAACATTCCTTAAAACACTATTGTAAACTACAATATGTCATATATGACTTCAATGTGGCACAGGGTGACATAAACAAAATGAATAGATGTGACTTGTATTCCTTTAACTTTACCCATCAAATGTTGCAGCCTTGCCTATAAATAGTCCTTGAAGATCGCATTTTAAGGATTCTTTTTTTTATTTATTTATGCAGGCTGCAAACGATGTGATTCAACATCAGAATCATTTAATCTGATGAAAATAAACCATGACGTTCTGGCACACAGAAGATGGTCCCTCTCCACTGATGTGCAGAGAAACCTTATTTAGAAGAAAAGAAAGGTTATTCTGCAGGTCTGAGCTAAACAGATGCTGTTTATCAACACTAATCAGTACACCACCATCATCATCATGCACTCTCAAAATTACATAATCAACATGCATGTAAGGTTGATTCAGTGCAGTCCCTGTTGTGTTTGTGCACTCTGCTGTGTCTAATGAATTACAAGATATGACAACAGCACTGCCCAAACAAAACCCAACCGTACATCACTTCCAATGAAGCCTAATGATTTGAGTTTGCCAATCCAGTGAGGGGGAAAAAGATGGCAGAGCCAGAGAACAATAGGGAAAAGTTCATCAGGGCTTGGTCACTTCATTTGGCAGGCTGAGAACAGGGCAGCTGTTGAAGAGTCTCTATTGTATTAGGACTCTGGTGCTCTACAAAAGACCCTCATCCCCCAAAAACCAAGCCACTGACCCAGAAACCCACAACACA
The DNA here is from genome assembly GCA_021397915.2 of Tor tambroides. NCBI lineage: Eukaryota > Metazoa > Chordata > Actinopteri > Cypriniformes > Cyprinidae > Tor > Tor tambroides. The sequence continues at coordinate 26,401 of JAFVLL020026073.1, forward strand.
ACCCCAACAGGAAATGTGTCTCTCAGAGAGCCCAGTCAGTCACAGAGAGATGAGAGCCAGGTCAGATTGTGTAACTGTGAATCGTGCTGTGGTCCAGGTGAGCCAGGAGCTCTTTACAGAAAGCTTTTTTGCCCACCCCACCCCCCTCCTTCAATTAATTGTGTGTTTGTGGGTGCATTCCTGTTTTTTTGTCTCCTCCCTCTTTTTGTGACAGGCATCAGTGTATCTGGCTGTAAGTAAGACAGTCTCTTTTTCCCTAATAAATATCTCTCTATATAATAATATTATATAATTATATATAACAATATAACTGTTGTGCTGCTTGATAATTTTTTTGGAACCTGTGATACTTTTTTCTTTGATTCTTTGATGAATAAAAGTTAAAAAGAACAGCATTTATTCAAAATAGAAATCTTTTCTAACAATATAAGTCTTTACATGACTTTTTATCCATTAACATATCTGAAAAAAGTAATCATTTCTTTAAAAATGAAAGAAAAAATTTACTGACCTCAAATTTTTGAATAGTGTATTGTAACAAAAAAATTCTATTTTGAATAAACACCGCTCTTTTTAACTTTTTATTTATCAAAGAATCCTGAAAAAAAAGTATCACAGGTCCCAAATATTATCAAGCAGCACTCTTTCACTGATTATAAATCAGCATATTATAATGATTTCTGAAGGACCATGTGACACTGAAGACTGGAGTATGATGCTGAAAATCAGCTTTGCTTCACAGGAATAAATTATATTTTAAAGTATATTTAATTGCAAAAAGTAAGTATTTTAAAGTATATTTAATTGCAAAATTATTTCACAAATTTTGTTCTTTTGTTCTGTATTTTTGATCAAATAGATACAGCATTGATGAGCATAAGAAACTTCTTTAAAAAACATTAAAAATCTTACCCCAATGTTTCTTGAGCAGCAAATTAGCATCTTAGAATGATTTCTGAAGGATCATATGACACTGAAGACTGAAATAATGACTGCAGAAATCTTAGCTTTGTCATGGCAGGAAGAAAAATATTTAAAAAATATATTCAAATAGAAAAGAGTCCTTTTAAATTGTAATAAGTTTTCACAATATACACATTTTAGAGTCATCTTTTTATATCTCACTAAAGTTTTTTATTAGTTTAAAACTTGTAGGTATAATAAAACAGATCTAGGCTAGTGCGTATTTCAGTTGCAGTACATGGTTCTGTTCCTTATACACTTTTTATTTGAAGTAAATGTCTAATCAAAATCTTCTCATGCTTCTTGGTCCACCTCATCATTAAGTACAAGCCATCTGTAGTAAAGCGTTCTCAAAAGACATCTCCACTACATGTGTTCTGACCTTTCCCCACAGCCAGCCTCTCTGTTTTCATTTTCTACTGCTGGAGAGAGCATCACAGAGAGCGCTGCCATTTCATTTCTGCCGCCTGGATCATTTTTCTCAGCTCTCATATCCTGAAGAACACGCTTGCTCACAAGCAACGGAATTGAATGACTAAGTAATGTTTAATACCATCATTATCAGCATCCTTTATTAATTACAAACTCTGTTCTAATTGTGTTTTGATTGCTCAGACCTCATTATTGTTCATAGCGGCAATTAACACAGCTGGGATGTAATAGGAGAGAAGATGGAACCATTCAAATAGACGGGATCAGAATGATCTAAAACAATATCCATACTCATAAAACAACATTATTTACTAAGCCATGCATGGGTATTTAATGCACATTAATGCAGGCAAACAAATAAATGCGGTCACTAGATTTAGAACATCGATTCAGCTATGTTTTTCCAGAAAAATGTAATAAATGTATACAGTGTATTTTTGCTGTGCCCTTGGCTTTCGGCTTTGCACACACACACACACACACACAGAGAGAGAGAGAGAGAGAGAGAGAGAGAGAGAGAGAGAGAGAGAGAAGCCACAAGCCAAGGATTTAAATTTCTTAGCTTTATTTGGCTTGTGTCTGTTTAGTTTTCAGTGCTTTTCTGTATATAATTTAAAGAAATCATTTAATAACTAAAGGCATTTAGTCTGTATAGTCTGGTACATGTTTTTACGCCATTTATCAAACGTCCTATCCAGCTTGTTTGGATTCATAAGATGGAGTGATTGTGTGAAATTTAGGACACTGATGAAAAAATGAGGCCCATATGTTTACAGATGGCTTTTGGGGGAGGCGGGGTTAGGGACAAGGGGGTGGGGGTGTGGTTCTGTCAACCTGATGTTGATGGATGAACCCTCTGAAGATCATGAACACAGAATTAGTGCATTAGGAGCTGTGTGATAAATAGCCCCAGCACCTCCGCAGCCTCATCAACACAGTCAAACACATGACAAATTGAATGGAACCATGAACATAATAAACCAGACTCAGAGCCGGGGCGACGTACATAAACACACATTCACACACTCACACGATCACATCACCGGGGTGGTCGAAGCATAGAAAAACAATAGAGAACTGATTTTGATTCAAACTCATTTAATATGCGTGGTGGCTCAGTCTATTGCAGAATAAATGCAGAGATTGCCTGTTTGAAGTAGAGAGATGGTAAATACAGTATTGTTTAGTGTTTGCTGATTTTAACATTTTTTCTCATTTGAAACTTGTGACAAATCAGCATTAGAAAAATGCATTAGATGTAATAACGGTGCCATTTGGAGGTAATGTTTTATTATTATGTACATATATATTCTTGAACATCATAAAATATCACATACTTTTTGTAGACAATATTTCACTTGAGGTTCAATAGAATCTAATTTACATAAATACATATTCTTTCCATGAAACTCCATTCTGTTATGAAACAGGATAAGGATTAAGTTGATGTGTCTTTATGCTGTCTTGCTGTCTGCACCTTCATGTGGAATTCAGTTTACACTCTGACCAAACCAAATAACTTCACTAGTGAATTCATCATTGGCTGGATTTGTTAAGTATGATTCTGAGTAATTCTCTGTGAGTGTTTGCCTCACAGTAGAAGCAGAAGAGCATAACCTTTGGCATGCAGATAGATCATCATTCCTTTATTTTCATCTCTCTCGCTGTCTATCTTTTATTTTCTCTATTTCTGAATATTTTTAAGAACATATGATATTTCTGTTGCAAATAGTTAATGCTTATCAAAACAGACCTGAAGTTATACTCCAATTGTCGTGTAAATTAATGCCTACTATGTGACAGGCAACGTCATTTCAAAAGCCTTTTTAACAACACTACTGTACTTTATTCTTGAATGTAGTGCATGATAGCCTTGAAAAAAAATCATTGCATTAATACTGTTTTTTGTGGGTCCCTTTGTGTCTGATAAACTGCAAAAACTGAAGCAGAACCATAGAACTGCAAGTATTCCAAAGCTCTCCTTAATTTAATGACTGTTTCTACAAACTACTTAGATAGCGGTGCTTTTGTGAAACGTAAAGATATTACTTACATCACTTTGTCTCCAGCGTGTATTAAAGGTATGTGGTAGGCAGTTTCTGCACTACTAGTGTCTCCTATGGGCAATGCAAAAATGAAGCATGTTTACAAACAATCTGTGCAAACATCCTTTAGGAATACTTCCAATTAGGAATACTTTTAACTCAAAATTTAGATACCTGTCGAGAAGAAACTCTGCAAGTTTGTCTAATCGACTGAAACCCAAATATTTAATCAAATGCTGCCAGTGTTTACTCTTGTTTTACCCAGTTGTTAACTGTCTCTGTGTATTTTGGCAATTTTTCGAATTTTGGCTTGCACTTCCATAACGGAGTCTAAATGTCTTTTTCCACTCCAGCTAAACACCCTCAGGCTCAGCTGCTACAGTAGCCACGCCCCAAACTCTCGCTATTGGCTGCTTGGAGGACCAAATGCAATGACTGGACAAAGTTTGCATTTGCGTTCAGCTTGTAAATACGATCTATCCGACATGACTTGAACATATCACACTTTGCTATCAGGATGAGAAGAGGCTTTCAACCAGTATAATAAATGCTACTGGAAAAAAAATTGACTGCCCGTATAAATTCATGCAAAATCACCACCTCATAAAAATAGTTACATTTTCACGTGAGATTAGGTTGTCTGTGCCTACTGATGTTTGGACAGACTGTACAACTCTTCATCTATTCTATATGCATGGGCAGAGACAACACTGGCTCTGTAATCTAGGCCTGAATCCTCTGATTTATGTTTCTTATTTATTTCCATTTATTCTTATTTATGTTTCATTAAAAAATGTGAGAGCTGAATGATGTTTCTGACTGTTCTAAATATCAAAAGCAGCATAGGTTTAGTTCAGTATTTTGTTCAGTATATAATTAGGACCTATTTTTTTCCCTCATACAGTATGTCCTCTTCCTCAAAATGGTCAAACAAACAAACAAACATAATTCTTAATAATATTATTAAAATCCATCCATCAATTTTCCATACCACTTATCTTCTGTGGGGTTGTGGGTGGAATCATCAATCATCATATTCCTTACAATTTCATATCCACCTATGATGCAGACAGCATTTTTCACATCAGCTAGAGCACATTACTGAATATTTCTGATGGCCAAATATACAAACAAACAATTAAAAAAAAATTAAAAATAAAACATAAAATGGTGATTTTACAAGCATTTATATGTGTTTAGCCATCCGAACTGGTTTATATTTTAAAGTGCTGTGTAATTTGAACACTCTTATTCTTTTGTTGCATTAGATTAGTCTGACTCATCAGGGCCTTCAAAAGACTAAGCATGAATACTGTTTCCTCTTTCTCCATTTGACAGCCGTAATGGAGTCCACCAAGTTCATAGAGACAAGAGGCAAGATTTACCATCTCACATTTAACTGTTTCTACTGCACCCATTGAAAAGAGCATTCCTCCTCATAATCTGTAAAAGATTTGTTTCTGACTCCCCTTTCATCGGAGCAATGCGTTTCCACCCTTCCCTCCCTCCCTCTTTCTCTCTCTTTCAAACTTGTGTGTAACCTTTCTCTGCCCCTATTGTTTGGCTTTTGTTTGGCAACAGCTGTTGGGGTGGTTTTTTTTGGTCAGCTGTGAGAGCTCCAGGCACAACAGGAGCAGATGGCGTTTTGCCCTGCATGAATGGAGAAACGGAGGAGAGGAGCTGAATAGAGTCTCTCTGAATGGTGTCTGTACAGCACCTGCCCCTTGTAGCCCCACACAGACATCATAGAAACATGGCCTGATCTGCTATGGCTTCCTTACTGTCGTACAGAATTAGACACAGAGAGAGAGACTGATGTAGAGAAGAAGTAGAGAGAAAGAGAGAGAGATGGAGCATGGCTTGTTGGGTTGTGTCCACATTTATTGATTTCTCTCAGACCACTGGAATAATGTGCCGTATAGTAAGTTTGAGTTATTGGATATGACATAGCATGCACATGTAATCTATCACTTTGCTCTCCCAGTACACTTTATCAGCTTTGTTGCTATAGTAACATCTGAGCTCAGTAATAGCTTACATTAACAGCCTAAGTAAGTCACAATAAAAAGCAATTTCAGAGAATCAGGTTTCTCAGAAGAACACAAAGTCCACAGAATACTGAAGAGGAATTGGAAAGAGGCAACTCGGGGGAAACGAGATATGGTTTTATATTCTGCAACCGAAGGAGAAGGAATGAATTCTCTCTCTCCCAGAGACATCTGTCAGCTACAAACTGTAGTTCTATGTCACAGCAAAGCAAACGTTCCTCAATCAATGCCAGCTCACAATGCGATTTTAAAATGAATCTCTAATAAATGTAACAGTAAGATTAGTGCTGAGAAATTCCAGCTATGTGCAAACTGGTTCTTAATACCAAATCACATCGTTTGTGTTGGCCTCAGAAATACTGACTGTACAGTAAACTATGTTTGGAGATTTCCTGAGAACTGCTGGCTTTTTTTTCTGCCTGCAAGGTGAAACAGAGTCGTATTTCTGGGCTCGTTCACCCCAGTGATTCTGAAGCAGGATTGTTTGTTTGATGACCTTTAGCTCTCAGAGTTGGACTTTGAGAGCAGTCAAGAGAAAACTGGGGGAATAAAGTAGTTGGTGAACATCTCACAACATATCTTGACTTTGGCTGTGCTATTTTCGTTGTAGCAATTAAAAATAAACAGAAAATGCAGTCTTTTTATGCATCTAACCAATAGTGACTCAGTCCATGGACTATTTATGAGCTGCAAAGAAAAAAAATCTTTTGAAGTGCGTATGCAAAGGTAACCTTGGTATATTCAAAGACAGCACATTAAAATTATTTTGGCTGTGGAGAACAATGAATGGAAGTTGAAATTATACTCACTTAAATTCAGAAAGTTCATAATATGTTATAAAATGAACTTGCTGAAGTTCAAATATTGAGGGCTTCATTGTATTCGTCGTTCCAGTGGAAGCGTGAAATTTAGCTTCACAGAATAATCTCGCTTGACATTAATAAGTGCGTATAAGTATCCTGCTTTAGCGAAAACTATTTTCTGGGAATTTAAACTTCAATTTAGTGCAGTTCTGCTGTTTCTGGCAGAGCTGAGAGGGCTGCTGGGAACTCATTTGATCTGTTCTTGGGAGGAATCGGGCTGAAGCATTGCTTTGATAAAGTGGTGTTAAAAAGCAAAGGCTGTTGGTAACTGTACTGAGTAAACATAGCTACTGTATGACGTTCATCTCACCATCGAGGCAATCAACTATACAAACTAGTACTAATTGTGAAAACAACACTTGTGAAAAGAAGTATTTTTCTTCAGAAAGACTGTAAAGCATGGTAACAAATAAATAGTGAGTAAATTAAACAGCTTACGTTAACTAAAATGAATCTAAATATCAGATGAAAAACATCAATTAAAACTGAGAAGTATAGACTGTGTGGCACAGGATAAAATGATTACAATTAAAACAAATATAAATGAATTAAAGCGAAATAGAAACATTAACAAAAATACAAATTAAAATGACATGAATTATATTAATATGTATATATATATATATATATATATATATAATTCAAAATGGTAATAAATACTATACTAGTTAGTGTACACATTTTGAAAAAAACTAGTATCTATTAAATGAGTGTTTTACAGTGTAATACACAGAATATGTCAAGTTCATACAGTACATCACAGTGTTCTAGAAGATTGCTTTAAAGGTATTTTTTAATCAAAAGAAAGTAAATAAAAGGAAGAAAAGACAAACGTTTGAAAGTCAAGTTCTTTACTTGGCCTCAGACCCAGCTGTTAGCCTATCATTCAGTCTGGGGAATCTTTCATACAAATGTTCACAGCAGCACCAGCAGGTCAACAGCACCTAAAGAAAGTTCTCTCTCTGACTGAGAGGTCAACATTGTGCAAACAAAAGCTGCCAGGGATCAACGGGATCTTGCCCAAAGCTAGTCAGCGCAACTCTTCACTCACTGCAAGGCCAGGTGTCTGAAGTCAGGTCAAAGGTTGCATGTGTTGTTTGGGAGCTGGGTGGGAAGGGGTTGGTTTTGTTAATGGAGGACAAACGGCATGGCCTACCGGACAGTGTTACTGATGTTCCGTGGCTAGAGATGACCTTTGCCCTATTCAAGTTCTACCCTATTTGGTTATTGTTGCTAAGCTACACCAACAATGTCCACAACCAGAAACTCTCCATCTGTCATGTAGCTGCTTTATCAGTGATTGCTTTATCAGAAGCCAAGAAATTGTGTCAATGATTACCTTAAATTACCGATCACAAGCATTTAGTCAAATTTCATAAGACTGACAAGATTCAGTGAGGTAGAAAATGCTTGATTGCTAACTACAAATATGAAATGGTCTTTTCACAACAGCAGGCTTACAGCTTTGAATTTGGTAGAAAGCACAGTATAATCAAATGTGATATAATAATAGAAATGATGGTCATTTCTTTTCATGCTCTGATGGAAACTAGCTAAAGAGACCACAAGCTACTGAGGCCTCAGGACACAGTCCTTTTGTCACACCGCTCACACTGAATCAGTGCAGACAGCAGGGTAATGAAAGACACCAATCAATCAATCATTGACTGATATTACAAAAATGGGACATTCACAATGCATATGACCTTTTCCTCTGTGTCTTTAACACAGACTAAATTAAAATGCATGTCTATGCACACACACACACACTAGGAGTGTTGAACCGCAGTTGAATATTATGTTATATCCAATAAAACTACTGTCCGATCATGTGACTGTGGTTTGAACTAGATTCTATAGATAGACATATGATTACTGGAGGGTAATTCTAGTCGAGGTGGAATTTATGTTTGCTTTGAAGAATTTATGGTAACGTTTTACTTTAAGTTAAAATTCTGTAAGTAATTACTTACCATCATGTCATTTCAAACCTGTATGGCCTTCTTTCTTTTGTGGAACATAGAAAAGACTATATTATGTATATTATTATATGGACAAAAACAGCTGAAATATTCTTCTTTGTGTATGTATGTATGTCTATATATAAAATAGACAAAAATATATAAATATATAATTGAAATAGCACTGCACTTAATAGCACTGCTTTGCTTTCTTTATATATAAATAAAGCAATTCATGCAGGTTTGGAATGGCATAAGTGTGTGTAAATGATGACAGAAATTTCATTTTTATGTAAACTACTAGCACTGTATGGAAAGTATATTATATATATATATATATATATATGAATATATGGGCTATACAATGAAATTTAAATGAGGTCTAGATGATGGTCAATTTTTTTCTTCTGTCCCT
>JAFVLL020026075.1:0-19695 GCA_021397915.2 Tor tambroides
ACACAGCTTTTGTTTTTTCACCCAATTTTGCCACCTCATTCCCAAGCGCCCCTTTTCCCCTCCGCTCCATGTCAAGACCTCTGGGTACACTCTGAACGGGACATCTTGCACCATTGTGTTCTCCTGAAAAATATATGTTGCACTTTTGACTCTTTACTTTACTTTAATCATTCTCCAGCATGCTGAGAAAGCATCAAGTTAGTTTGTAATATAGAGGAGCCTCTGATGCCTCAGTTTTGCCCAGGAAGTTGATTTAAGATAGTTTGCTAAGACAATGTCTCAAATATCATTGTTTTTGTTTCCTTTATGCAACCACCACACCAAAGCAAAAAGGTTACATTCCAACTAATTTTCTCCTAAAATAATGCTTCAATCATTCACTTAAGAACTCATATCGCTGCACAAAGAAACACGGGGGACTGTGGAGAATGTCTGCATTGAATTTGATGATTCTGCATCAGTGCTTTTCAGTTTCCATTAGAGTAGATTAATTTTAGCAAATGCTATTGAGCATATAACACCTAAGATTTGACCTTATGACCTACGGTCAATTGCACAAGACCTTTTAATTGGATAAAACACTGTTCATGCATACAGGGATTTCACGTCCGGCTGTTATGTTCAGTTGTGTGGGCGTTTCTACTGCTGGATGCTCTAATGTTAATAGCGGGCTTCACATTTGATGCATTGCCAGTAAAAATGTCACATTTTGAAAGCAAAACCGCTAATAATGTACATTGTGAAAGGGGAAGCGCTTGTATATAAATTGCAGCACTGCATAATGCATCATATCATGAAGAATATGAACTGCATGAGTCAAACTTGCTTAGAATGTCTACAATTTCTAACATGATTTTAGTGCATGTTTTTATTATTAAATCTCTTTATGTTGGCAAAAATAAATCATAGAATAGCAAAACCACTCAAAGTCTCATTACAGCGTGATCTGATTATTCCTAAGTGTTTATATGTAAAATTTACACATACATTTGTGTGTGTTTGGATATACACTGTAAAACACAATATTACCAAAATTCAAAGCGCCAAAGTATTTACGTGTACACCATTTTAGAGAGTTCAGACAACTAATATCAATCAACCATCCATCCAGTCCATCAATTAATGTCTTGCGAAGTGAGAAGCAGTTTGAACTCTCATTCTGGCGGCACCCATGGAGAGGATCCACTGGTGAGCAATTGATGTAAAGCTAAATTTTTCCAAATCTGTTCTGATGAAGAAACAAACTCATCTACACCTTGGATAACCTGAGAGTGGGTAAATTTTCAGCAAGTTGTCAAAATGGCATGAGTGGACAGAGATGAGAACAGTGTGTTCAGAAAAACAATAAAAAAGGTTAAAGAAAATGAAAAAAGATGGTCTATTTTTAAGTCACAAGCAATTGTCTTGCCTGCAGAGTCTGTGGTTCGACTTTTTTGTTCTATTATTCACAGACAGCCCAATAAGCACCAAAAGAGTTTATTAAAAACATAGTTGAGAGAATCTTGACATCCATTTTAGATATCAAATGACTTTTTATCTTCATAATGACCTTTTACTGTGCAAAGCATAAAAAACTGATTTGGGAACATTCATGCTCCTTACTGACACTTATCAGTAATTTAAAACGGAAAAACTGTGCCATTATTGCACCTGTCCAGATTATCAGATCAAAGAGAACATATCAAGCAGGTGTAGAAATGAATCAAGATGTCGCCTTCCCTCTTTCGCTCTGGAACGTTGATCCGACATCTAGCCAAGTTGCCTACGCTCCTAAGGTTAATGCGGCAGATACCTTTGTCACTACAGCTTATGTGAGATACACCGTTCTTTTTTTAAATAAAGGTTGGAGTTGTTGTTATCATTCTGGAATAAGCCTGACATTCTGTAAAAAATAAATAAATAAATAAAATGACGATTTTTCTTATTCTGGCTTGTGCTGAAAATTTCTAGTCTACAAACTGTAGGAGGAAAAATAAAAAAGTATTTTATTTATCTACAGATAGAGCTGACACTGTTGAACAGAAGCAACCTTTTCTTTTTGCCATTCTTTATGTCCCGATGGAATATTGAGGTTTTTAAACCCTCAGGCAATGCTCCAGTATGTTGACCTCATCTATATCTGTTACTTCTGTAGTGAAGCTGGGTGCAGGACGCTAGTCAGCGATAAGAGTTTCATTCTGCCTCACTCGATCACACTTCTGAAGCTCCTATTTTGATTTATGCTTTCTTGCATCCTAGAATTTATTTAAGGATTTTTTTTTAAGTATTCACAAAGCTGTGGTGTTGTTGCCCACATATTGATTGTCCAAGATGCCCTGGGGCGCCTTGAGAGAATTTAAAACAAGAAAATGGCTCAGGTGGAGAAAACTAGTTTATCCAAATTTCTCCTAGAAAGGGTACCAGCCTGGATTTGCATGTATTGAAATTCTGCTGTATATGCCAAAAACAGGAAGTACCAAATTAAAAGTGAGACAGAACTGTAAAGATTTTTGTGCAAAAACTCTTCTGTTTGATAAACAACAATCAAATAGAAGTCAGATGGATGTCACCATGCAGAACTCATCCAAAAAACAAAACAAAAAAACAGCAAGCGATAAGCTGTCCATCTCTTTAACATCGTAATTATTTCTCCTAGACACCATTACAACGACATCAAGAAAACAGTGAATTTTGTTGGAAGTCTCCTGCTTTTCAGAGAGAAAAAGACCCCTGTAGTCTCACACATTTCCTCTAGAGTTTCAAAAGAGATTTCAGAAATGTCGCAAACTGTGCTTGGATTTGCCAAGATGCCAAAGTCTGCAATCAACAGCCAGATATTTTAAAATAAACTTAAATATTTCTCATTAAATTCTACCAAAACCAAGCTTTCTGAATTTTGCTATCCAAATGATCTTCAAGTTTAGCAGGATCTAAGGCATTAATTTATCATTTTGTTTGCGTTTTATGAACATAAATGTAAACACACACACACACACACACACACTTAAGCATTTTTGCATTCCTCTACAGTTTCAAAAGAGATGTCAGAAATGTCACAAACTGTGCTTGGATTTGCCAAGTTGCCAAAGTCTGCAATCAACAGCCAGATATTTTAAAATAAACTCAAATATTTCTCATTAAATTCTACCAAAACCAAGCTGTTTTGCTATCCAAATGTTCCTCAACAGTTTAGCAGGATCTAAGGCATTAATTTGTCATTTTGTTTGCATTTTATGAACATAAACACACACTTATGCGATTTATTATAAGATTTTAAATGACCTTTTTTTCAGGTATGTTTAAATATATACAAACATTCATTTAAAATCATAAATCATTAAAATCAGATGACTTTAATGCTACAGATTCCTTGCATCACAAAGACATGATCTTTGGAGGAATAAAAACAGCACATCTAATGCACTGTAGGATTCATTAGCTTAATCCAGGATTATTGTGCCTATTTTGATGGTTAATCAAGCATTGGCTTATGCCATGGTGACATGGGTTTGCATAATACTTCAGACTTAAAGGAAGGAGGAACTGAATTATCCAAATTGAAAAAAGGCAGAAACCACATAAGAGCCATTCCACAGTGTTTCTATCAGTGATATCAGATGTAAGAGCTACTGTACAATACAACTGAAGTTCTCTTTCTTAATGACACGTACTCTTATCAAAATTCATTCATTACACATGATTAAAACACTGATCCTCTCATCCTTATTAAGATCTTAATTTGTTCGGCATGTTGAACATCTCTATTCTTTCTCGTAAAATCTAGCCTCATTACCCAAAGAAGTCAGAACGTTAAGTGTCTACGGCTATACCAACACATTAACAATCAGCCGTGAACCATGACTGCTTTATAATGGTAATAAAATGTGCACATTTACAAAACAGAGTGAGGACCAGAGAAATTTATGATCCCATTTATGTCATGTGATCTCACATCATCCCTGAATATGAGCTACAGTACATATATGTGGACATGTAATGTGCATCCCTGCTTCATTTACCTTCAAAATAGCCATTTTATTACATATGCATGCATGCATTTATTTATTTTAATGCTGCTATGGTACTGCTATTATCTAATACAAATAGTAGTTTGCAAACCAAGTTTGTTTTAATATCAAAAGTTGCATGTCTAATCAAATCTGCATTGTTTTTAGTTGAAATTCATCTATCATTTGGCAAAAGCCAGCCAAATTGGAAAGATGCCAACATCTGGTTTTGCATTTTTGCATATTGAGCTGCCTAATATAATATTTGGCACAGTGTTTGTTCATCATAATTTTAGTAAATTCAAGATTTCAATCACATATTTTTGTTTACTTTTGTACAATGTACAGCTCTAATACTTTGTCGGATCACAATTTATCAGCGTCAGATGTAAAATCCAGGTCCTGAAGCGAAAACCAGTCGAGGAGCAAGGAGCATATATGTATATTATCTAATAAAATCCTTTGCACTGCATAATCTAAGGTTTGCATGGTATAAGAAATGGCTTTTCATCATCAGCATATTTTATTTTTCACTACAAATTACTGTAATATGTTTATGGCAGACAAGTAATTTGCACACATAACAGAGAGGATGCCGGGAAGATTAATACCCCACTTTATTTTAAGTGAAAATGCTTATTACCTCAGAGACTGCCTGGGGAGAAACAGATACTCATCTTTCATTAAAACATCCACTGCTAAATGCACTCGGCCTACAGCTTTGCACAACATCCATGGACCTGAAAATACACTGGCTGTTGCTTTCTGAATGCGATCAATGTGATTTTCCAGTTCAGTGCAAATGAGCGCTGCAATAACCAATGATAGCTGGCCTGCAAAACACAAGATCTGCTCAGACAAGTTCTATTAAAGGCTCAGATACCTTAAAGTAGTGCACCCAAAAATGAACATTTCTAAAAATTTGTTTCTTCATCAGAGCAGATTTGAAGGAATTTAGCATTACATCACATTCTCACCCCTGCAGTGAATGGGTGCCTTCGGAATGAGAGTTCCAACAGCTCATAAAAAAATATCACAGTAATCTACAAGCAATCCACAAATCAACAAAGTAATAAACAAATCCATTATTAAGACTTTTTTTTTTTTTAAAACATGTGTCCTCTATCCAAAATGTTGCTTTCGCCAGTAAAAAAGTGGTCTTGTCTGAATCAGGAGAGAAATATGCACAAATCAAGCACTGTTTACAAGCGAAGTGTGTGTTACTTGTGGATTATTGTGGTGTTTTTATCAGATATTTGGACTCTCATACTGACGGCACCCATTCACTGAAAGGATCCACTGGTGAGTGATGTAATGCTAAATTTCTGTCCTGATGAAGAAACAAACTCATCTACATCTTGGATGGCCTGTGGGTAAGTGGATTTTCAGTAAATTTTCTTAATTTTGGGTGAACTATTCCTTTAATGAATTATATAAGATTAGGATAATTTAAAAAAAGTGATGGATCAGACCACAATACTATAATTTGGACAAGTAGATTATAAAAATGTATTGTTTAAAGTCCAGTCATGCATGTATCTTAAGCCAAAAATTTGGATTTAGTGTGAATAAGCCTGTTAGTGAATGTCACGGTTATCAACATTTAATTCAATGCCACATAGAGCAAAAATACTGTTATACTGCAAAATATGAGGTTGAGGTGAGGTCAAACAAGCCTGAGCACTCTGTATGCATGAACCAAATGTGTTAACTTTTAATACTACAGTGTACAGTCAAAAAAATAACACAATCCCATGAGCGAAGCACTGTTTTAATCTCTCAATGACCTCTGATAAGAAATGCTGACTTACAAGTCTAAAAGTGCTTACATTTGCCCTTACATAACTCCTCTCAAGTGCAACAAGTCATACTGAGATGTCTCTTCTGGCAGTCAAAATGCTCAGTTTTAATTAGTAACAGATATCGCCCCCACAAATACCCAGCAATCCAATTTTCCACAAGAGTGTTTCTCTATCAGCAAAAACGGCCTTTACTCAGACAGAAAGAGCTGCAAGAGATTGCTCAGTATGTCTATCAGAACATAGGCTCTCAGGACTTCAAATAAATGTAAAGAAAGGGAAACTATTTTAATACATAAATCTAGATTGTCTCATTTGTAAACAGGTGATGATGCCAATAAAGCAGACTAATACAATCTATAGATGTTAAATGTCTATGCGTATGCTGCTCTGATGCCTATATTCCTTCTGAAATATTTGATTTCATCATTGGTGATAAACAGATGTAATTTCGGTTTGTGTTGAATTTCAGAAGGAAGGAATGCATTTAATTTGCATTTGTACTTGCTAGCTGTTTTGTACTCTAATACTGAAATGTAACATGTTGGAAGGAAATTCAGTTTATCATCTAGTACTCTCATTTTTTGACTATCAAGTCAGAATGAAGTACAGGAATAAAATTAACAACTGCTGCATGCAAATGAGCTGTAGATGGAGAAAAAAAAATGCTGCTGTACTTTGTAATTTTTCCTCAAGTCATTTGTAGCGCATGAGGGCTGCTTATGTTTATTCAACATGAAAATGCTCCAAAATTCCCAGAGTTAATTTCTTTAAAACAATTAGTAAGCCATGTAAGGATGATTCTTAGCCTGCAAGTGTAAAAAACATTTATCTATAGACCTCATACCTATATGCTAGTGTACTCTACTCTTAAACATTTACTACATTAACTTTTAGTAGATATACAATTAATAAAATATATAATTAAAAATACAACATTGACAATATGTTCCTCTTCCTGCACAACACAGATTGATTTTTGTCCAATCAAATGCTCTCTAGTCTAGAATATCCCATCCTCTAATACCACCAACAAATGACTAGCAAGTAGCAAATCATGCTTTGTCTGACGAAACTATAGGCAATTTAAAATGAATGTCGAACCATTTCATACACTCTCAACTATATTCCTTCATGTTCAGGTACTGTAATTTGAAAACACTGTTGTCAGTTTGTTTGCATGTTCGTTCATTTTATTTTATTTTTTTCTGATCACATGTAAATAAAAAAAAATGTTTGCTCATGCAACAGCCAGTACTTTTGGCAAGATAAATGACAGTAGTTTTAAAATGGCAAACAAGCCAATGTGATAATATTGTTTTGGTAGCGGCATTGATTCATCAGCCTGTCTCACATTGATCTGTAATGCAATTTAAAGCAAGCAGCTCTGATGATTTGACCTCATAACAGCTCTGCTCATTGTAGGGGACGAATTAAGTTCACTATTGTTATGATCTCATACTGTATCAGTGATACAGTTCTGCAAGAACCTGCATTTAAACATGTTTTTTCTTTCCATATCCATTGTTCAAGCTGAATAGGAGGTTTGGAACATTGTCACATTGTCACAAAGGTAAAAAAAAAAAAAAAAGAAAAAAAAAAAAGTAAACACTTTCTTCATAATTTCATAATAGATAAAGAACCAACATATATAACAGATATCCATAACCTATTTAAAACAAAGTTAATAAATATATCAGGACATTTAATATAATTCAGTAAAATACTGTGAAACATACCGTTTTTTGGGAGTAAAAATAACAAGTCACCTTATAATTTACAATGGAAAAATGAAAACTGACATTTTCAGAATTACTAAATGTGTAATACTGTATTAGCATTACTCTATATTGGGTGTCTGAGATGTTGAAAAGGAGAAACTTTTTTTTTTAATAAAATGAAATGAAATGAAATAAAATAAAATTAGTCCACAAGTGCCAGTTGTTAAGTATCTTTGCATTAATTTTCATTTTTAAATATGTTCGTAGTATAGTATTTAAAGCTGCAGTCGGGTAAATTTTGCCTCTTTGTCGCCATCTCTGTTTGAAAGCCTGGAATTGCAGCTTCTTGCGGAATTATCTTCATTGCTTGGGGTGTGCTCCAGCGCGGATGAATCTAATGTTTTGAGGTGAATGTGTTGCTGTCAGTCACCGCACCGGTGTGGATGTTTACCGTACTGCGCAATCACAGATTCTAGCCTGTCTTGGAATATATGACCCAAATAAGAATTTTCACCGGATATTGTCATCAGAACAAGTAAGTACCAAGTCTGCCACGTTTGTTCTGACCAACTGAGGAAAAAAGCATTACAATAAATGGCGCTACCGTGCAAATCATTACTATTGTTTTATTTATTCTCAAATTATTGTATTTGACTATACTATGAGTATAGTGTGTATTAGCGTGTAGATTTCAATTTCTGTAGTCTTGTCATATTAAGAAATTCTTTTAACCCAAAAGCAAATTATGCTCACTTCGAACTGGTTTTCTTTAAAATACAAATCGTATGTAATCCCAGGCTATCTTGTAATAAGAAGCACATTTAAAACTGAAATATAATTTAATTTCATTCACATGTGTTTTATAAACACATAATCCTTTCTGGATTACAATCTGCCATCAAAATGATAAATGTAATTATTCTAGCTGCTGTGAGAAAAGGCTATAAACGATCCTCCACCTGCAGGAACCTCACATGCGATAGCCTACTAGCCGGGACGTCTTCTTTATGTTTACAGACGTGACGTAATGACGCAGTGCCGTGCACGAATTTCCCGCGAAAACCTACCCCTACCACTCAAATTAGAAAACATTATTATAAGATAACAGTTGTGAATCGGGCTAAAGTACGGCGATAGTTTTGAACGCTGGCTGATTATGTACTTGCTCAGATATTGACTTTAGATAATTTTTAACCAAAAAAAGTTACGGACTGCAGCTTTAAATATGTTTATAGTAGTTTTAAATGTTTAAAGTAGTAACAAAAACAAAAATGTAAATTGACATTCCCAGAATTACTAAATGTGTAATCTATATTAGCATTGCACTAGGGCAGGGGTTCTCAACCTTTTGCAAGCTGGGCCCCCCCAAAGCTGGTTCATTGCAGTTGGGGCCCCAGGCAGTTCATTGCAGTTGGGGCCCCTGTTACAACAATTTATTGTTATTTATTTATTAACAACCTAAATGTATTTAAACATGTTTGTGTGTGCGTGGCTGCGTGCGTGCGTGTATTTCACAAAAACTAAAGGAAAGCTTTAACTGTAGCCTATATTCTGACTAGTTTATTCGTTTATATATATATATATATATATAAAACTAAATACGACCTCACGTTTTATACGTTTGCAGCCTCTGAAACTTCCGTCCGTCATAAAAATTAATTCGGATGGTTCGATTTTCTGCATTTTTCGCATCCGTAGCAAATATTTTGAGGGGTGTTTTTGACAATTGAGAGCCACCAAATGACGAATATGAAAAAACGAATACGACAGTTTCGGACTCAGTCAGGGTGCAAGGACCTTAAACTTTTGAGGCTTGCGCAGCTTCTCGAGGAGAAATCAAACAAATGAGTGCCGTTTTCTAAAGTCTATGAGCGCAGCACACACAAATAAACTAAACTGACATACTGCAGTTAAATTTAAAAATGTGGTGTTTTTATATTTATAACATTTGAATACAGTTCAGCAACATACATCACACGACCTGACGACCAAGAGAGCTGACAATTGACCATCACTTAATTTACCATCACCTCACGATTGAAAATGTGACACTGATTTCATATGACAGTTCAACAAACAAGTTAATAATATTAAGTCACTTACATTTTAGAAGAAATAATGACTGTTTTGGTCTATTTTAGCAGCGAAAATAGATCCGATGAATCCAAACAAAGATCATGTGCATAAAGCGCATCTCACAGCAACACTCAGTCGTGTTTTGAATGATTCAGTGTTTTGAACGAATCGGTTGAGTCAAAGATTCAATGACCCATGCACAAACATCTGTCTCATTCTTGATGAATCGGCCGTTTGAATGAACGACTCAATGACTCGCTTAATAAAACCGCTTATCACCTGCATTTGCGCTCACTATCGACAAACCAATCAAATTTGTTCAAAACTCTTTTTTTTAAATCAGTCCAAACACATTTTAATTTTTATTCAGGAGTTATGTATATACAAAACTATAACTTTTTTATGACAGTAGTTTAGTGATAAAAAAAATTTGAAAAAATTTTTTTTCAGGTTTTTTTTCCTCCCGTCCTGTAGCCGGGGGGGGGGGGCGCGCCCCACCGGTTGAGAACCACTGCATTAGGGT
Source organism: Tor tambroides (assembly GCA_021397915.2). Taxonomy (NCBI): domain Eukaryota; kingdom Metazoa; phylum Chordata; class Actinopteri; order Cypriniformes; family Cyprinidae; genus Tor; species Tor tambroides. The sequence continues at coordinate 10,106 of JAFVLL020026075.1, forward strand.
GTCTGAGATGTTGAAAAGGAGAAACATTTATTTAAAAATAAAATAATAGTATTATAGTATTATAATGTTTATAGTAGTTTTAAATGTTTTAAGTAGTAACAAAAACTAATGTTTAAATGGCTCAAAAACTGACAAGTGGTGTAACCATAAAGTACAAATGTATCAATTATATTTTCATACACTTTGAATAGACTTCAGCACACATAATATCATAATAGATAAAGAACATAACAAATACAGTATGCATTACTTATTTAAAACATAAAAGTTACAAAAAAACTTCTAGATCACAATATTCATGATTTTAAAAAATGAATAAATATTTACAATAAAAATGATATTTTAGACTTTCTTCCTCTTGTCTCTGAACAGTTACACCACAACAACAACTTTGATATTAAAACCCACAAAACTATAAAAATTATTTATTAAATATAAAATTAAACATAGAATTAGGAACATGCTCATCAAGAAGTCATTGTCAATATGAATATACGCGCAATGTCACTGATACTATTGCGTGTGTTTTTCATGTGCATTTGCATACACATTAAATGTCTTCTCTCAGATCTTATTCTTGCTGCACAGCATGAGGCGTTGCATTGTTTCCTGTTTATTTGTTTTTGTTATATTCAATTATTGCGGATGAATGATACACCAATGTAAACTGCCAATCATACGTCAGTTGTAATCGTCCTTGTCATAAGCACGGTTCAGCGATGTCAATCAAATTCACATTTCCTGGTGTTACCGTGACAAATTGTGTGTATGACTGAGAGGTCTGATTCTCGGCAGACTCCAGCGGTACAATGAAGAAACCACTTCTAACCTGATATCCACACAGGCTCTTCTGTCCCCTTCAACACCTGACAGATAATATTTCATCATTTTTCTAGATACGGAGAGTGGCGAGACTTTATGTCCAGGGGCACATAGTGTGTTTACACCCCCGGGTTGAGGTTGAATAGTGTCTGTGCTGCACTGTCACTGGCCATATGTAGACTTTTAGATGGTGGTGCCCCTGAGGCATCATCTGCCTTGTTTCCTGAAGCACTTTACAACAAAAATAAGAGGAAATCGAATGGCAGTTTGGTGTTTTTGGCTGCCTCCTGTGGTGCCGTGCCACTATTTATTTCTCAGCGTCTTAGCCTACAAAACAGCCTCGTCAAGCAGCAATCACAACAACCCTATGATGTAAAGGTTAAGAAATGCCCAGCGAGCTTGTCAATGGATTGAGCTGATATAAACTGTGAAAAAAAGTGTAATTTTAACAAAAATGCTATGGTAAAAACCTGTAGGTGGTTAACAGTAAGCTCCCTTACTATATACGGTGGACATTTAATGTAATTTACAGTAAAATACTGTTAAGTGTACACATTTTGATGGTTAAAACAACAAGTCATCTTCGAATTTACAATGAAAAGATGCAGTGCTTCACATGTGACACTTCACATTTGGTTTCTCATCGAAATAACAGCTTCATATTAGTTATATGCATTAAGGTTTTATGTTACATTAATATTTATTGCATTATTTTAGTGTCATATGTGTTAAAATGAGGGTGTTTTGTATTTGTGTTCAGGGCTGTAGCTAGAGGATTGGGGGCCCCCTAAAAAAATATTGATGTGGGCCCCCCCCACACACACACATATCATATACTGTACAATATACAAGCATGGAACAAAATTGCATGCTTTTTTTGTGGTTTTCATAATATCTCAGTTATACAACTAATAAAATATTAGAATTATTCACAGAACATGGGCCTATATAGTAAAATTCCTGGATTTTGTGGGGCACCCTGGACGGTGGGGGCCCCTAGAATTGTCACCACCTTTCACCCCACTAGCAACGGCCCCAATTGTGTTTATGAGACTACACACTTTCTGTGTATTAGTATTTACTTCAGCATGTGGAATAGCTACTTTTGATAACCTTCTTCATTCACTTTACCACCAGTGTTATTATGATGGTTGTCAGTATAAGATCAAAACAGAGTTCAATAGCAGCAGGTTAAGCTAATTCACCAAAAAAAGAAGAAAAAAAAGGGCTGTTGGATTTACAGGTTTAATTTTTCCCCAATTTTTCCCCATTTTTGAAAATTACAGCTGTTTTAAACTGTAAAATTTACAGGTTGTTCTGTAAAGTTGCTTACATTGCTACTGTATTTTTATTTATTTTTTTTAACCAAACCACAGGATATGTTATCTATGCATAACTTCTAATATTAAGTCTAATATTTTAGAACAAACTCAGACCTTATTTTCCATTTTCGTAAATTACAACAGTTATAAACTGTTAAATGTATACAACAGCTGCCAGTTTTATTCTGTAAAAAGAGAAGATTTTTTTAAACAGTGTATTTGTTTATGTGTAACTTAGTCCAGTATTTTAGCTCAAGCTCAAACCTTTTTTTTTTCTTTTTTGTAAATTACAACAGTTTTAAACTGTAAAATTTACAGATTGTATTGTAAAGTTTCTTACAATATTACTGTATTTTTATTTTTTGCAAAACCACAGGATTTGTTTATCTATGTATAACTTAGTCTAATATTTCGGCACAAACTCAAACCTTTCCATTTTTGTAAATTACAACAGTTATAAACTGTAAAATGTACAGGTTGTCCTGTAAAAATGCTTGCATTTTTGCTGTATTTTTTTTTTACAAAATTATTCTGGCAACCACAGATGCCAGTTTTATTGTGTAAAAACAGAAGTTTTTTTAAACAGTGTATTTGTTTATTTATGTGTAACTTAGTACAGTATTTTAGCTCAATCTCAAACCTTTTTTTTCTCATTTTTGTAAATTACAACAGTTTTAAACTGTAAAACGTACAGACTGTTCTGTAAAGTTGCTTGCATTTTTGCTGTGTTTTTACAGAATTATTCTGGCAACCACAGCTGTAAACAAACATACATACATTTGTTTATCTCTTCTTAACTTAGTGTAGTATTTTAGTTTAAACCCAAACCTCACTGCTGAAAAGAGAAAGCTTGTATTTCTCCTTACAGCACAGGTCAATACACCTCCTTTGGATTCACGACATGTTAAGGTCACGAGGGAGCACAGATAAGCATATAGATTATTGTTAAACAGGAAATGCCAATACAAGGCCATGCCAAGCCATGCTGTTTTCTTTTAATGATCCTCTTTGAGATCCTAAAGGGCCGATAAATGACTGGTGATGGGTGGTTAATCCTGTCTATAGTAAACACTCCAGCCTGGCCAGGTCTTACGCTCATCTCTCTTTATCCAGGTATCATAATTTATTGATAGAAAAACTTGCATCCTTTTTCCATAAGCCATCTGTAAATTGGAAGTCTGCCTCTCATAAAACGATCTGTTGATACAAATCTGCATTGCATTCTGTGCTGCGCATTCAAGCGTTACATAAGGGAGTTTTACTGTCTGAGCTTAATCTGAAATACTGATGTAATGATTAGTCTTTATACCGTATGGATTTCTTATGGTACATTACAAAACTCATACGTGAAAGTTTAAAAGTAGAAGCAGGTAAAAGCTGGTACCTGTTTAAAGCCAAAAGTGCTTTAAAAGACACATAATATCATAGTTTCCTCCTAAATTAAAATGATCACATTGATTCAGATTCCTCTATGTATTCGTGGCACATTTATATAATCGCACTGGGTTGTAAAATGATTTATGTAATTATGATCATTGAGGGATTTTCTGATGGAATACCCCTCTTGGCAGAAGGCTGGAGGTGGAACTTTAAGTTCAAGCAATTTTCAAAGGAAAACGATCCATCAAAGATCATGTCTTTGGAAAAGCAAAACTAGGCAATGGCATCCAAGAGCATGAAAATCAATTATTTTGCAAATATGTGCCAAAGATGGTCTTTGGCACATCAAGATCAAGGGCATACATATGTTGATTATGTTAATTAAACAAAGATTAAAGATTTCCCCACATTTTTTAAAAATAATTTCAACACCATTACAAAAAGATGTCCACTACTGTTCAAAAAAAAAAAAAAAAAAAGATCATGAGAGAGATCATGTGGAAACTGAGCTTTGCCATCACAGAAATAAATAACATTTTTAAACATATTAAAATATAAAACACATATTAAATCATAATAATATTTCAAAACATTACTGTTTTTGGTCAAATAAATTCAGCCTTGGTGAGCATAAGAGATGTTTTTCAAAAACATTAAAAAAAAAAAAACCTAAACCTTACCTAAAGGAACTTACTAAAAATATGTGAGACAGCTTACACCATATAATGTGACAACATGCCCCACTGGGCTATAAAATTGGGAATGTTCAATAGCTTTTTGGAGAAAAAGTCTACACAGAAATTTTCTTGCTTCCAGAAAATAAAACAAAACAAAACAAAAAGATTAAATCACAGTCAATGTTGGTGCTAAATAAATCTCAGCACCTTAATTAATGACTTTTATAAAGGTTAGTTTTCAAAACAACAAACAAGACATCTGCTAAAATGAACTAACTAAGGTTTTTAAAGCACACAGAGTGAAAACTCTGTGAGAGGCAATGAGTGAAAAGAGGAAGTGAGGTTTGTGGTTTGATAGTGCCTCCAGAGTCATAAACACTCAAGGTTGTCGGCCTTACACAGAGATGAATGCAGTCAGGTCCACTTCACTAATGAAAGAAGTCATGACTATTCTTCAATGAAATATATAAACACACACACACACACACACACACACACACACAACAGCTGAGCTGCACACATGTACACACCCCACACAAAAACTCACATAAACACCAGAAGCTATCAAATTAATTTCTGAAGCAGTGCAGTTTAAATCGGAATCCCTTCTGCAGCCCTGACCCGCTGCCAATGTATATTTAATCAAGATGAATGACCTTTTTGCAGTCTTTGTGTTTTCCGCAGCCTGACCAATGAAATACATGGCCTATGCTTTAAGTGATTGCTTCTGGAAGGCAAGGGAGCGGATTCATTCATTTCAGGACATTGAAATGTTTTCACAAACATGGATACACTGTCGTGGTAAGAAGATTATCGCAGTAACCATTTGAACCATGATGTAAAGTAGGTTGGGACACATCTGAGGAATCTTCTATCTGCCATCTTTCAAACCTCCCCCAAGCTAAAAGACATTAAAAGACACAGAACAACATCAGAATATATCTGGGTGTCTATGCATGATGTTTGCTATGCTTGTTTACTTGAACATTATGTAAAGATAAATGTAGCCTACTCCTCCACGACTCTGTTGGGGTTTATTTTGCGATAATGACTGGCTGACAGTACATTATCCAGCATTATTACACAGCTACTATAAATACAAAAATGCATAAAACAATAATTCTAGCCACACAATGAACAAATTAAAATATTTTTTTTATTACAAGTGATAAGTAAGATGCAAGAAGTTGTAAGTTGTTCGTTGTAAGTAGCTCCAGTTTCAGTCATCTGATTGAACAGACAAATGGTGCATTCAAGTCATGTCAGAAAGATCATACTAACGAGTTAAACACACATAAACACCATTACAGTGTCATAATTATGAATGGAAATTTCTGAACTTTCTTTAAGCCCAGAGTTTCCAAGATGGGGGAATGTCGGTGAGAAAAATTGGTGCATGCAATTGATGAAACGTCTGTATTGATGGTAAATTTACTGAAATGAATGATTTTTTTTTTCATTATTATTTACAATAAAACTAAAATATAATTAAAATAAAATAAAAAGTTGCATATACAAAACACAATAGTACTGTTTAAGAATGATGGACTATATAACAATTAAATTTACATTGATTTAACTTCATAAATTTAATAAAAAACTTAAAAAAAAATGTTCTGGGTTATAGTTAATTAAAACCATAAAAACATTGTTACTTGAAATAAAATAATTATTAACTGAAATAAATTAAATAATATATATAAAAACAAACTAAAAACTAAAACTGAAATAACAAAACCTATGTAATTACATATTTTAAAACAACAGATTCTAATGAAAACAACAAAAACATTACTAAAACTAACTAAAATTTACATGAAAGCAGAAAATACATTTTTAAAAAATGGAATTCAAAATATTAAAATCTCAAGTATACAAAACAATAAAAAAATAAAAATTTGTCTCTATTGTCTCTAATTGTTATGTGTTGTGTGAGCACATAATCTATCTATCTATCTATCTATCTATCTATCTATCTGTATGTCTGTGGCAACTGACTTGAACGCACCTGATGTCATAATTCCAAACTCGTTAATACAAACTTCCCAGGAGGATTCAAATGCACAACTGACTTGAACGCACCTGATGTCATAATTCCAAACTCGTTAATACAAACTTCCCAGGAGGATTCAAATGCACCATTATATACATAAAGGGTGACAGTAAATATTAGGAAATATCTAGCTGCTGAATGCTGCCACTGACCAATCAGAATCAAGAATTCCAGCTGCATACAATCTATAACATACAGCACACCTATTACAATTCTCTATGCATCTACCCATCCATTCTAAAGATATTCCAGTCACATCGTATGCTCTGTAGGGAAAACAAGAGGTCCATGACCAGATCCCTGAACCAAGTCATAGGCTCTTGTATGGACTCATGCACTTCCTATAGTCTCCCAATGCTCAATACAATGTCATTTCACAACAAGATTACTCATATGCATATAATACAAATATAGGAGGGAGTTTGTATGACATCTCTATACATAGCCTTTTGCTATTGTCCACATTCAATTGTGCTCTACAGAGTCAAGAAGGAGATAAGGGTCAGTCTTTCAAAGCTGTATCCATGTAGGAGTACAAAAAGGTGACAACCCAAAGGAAAAAAATGTGCTAGGAATACATAACCATATAAGCAGAGGATAAAAAAGACAAATAAGTGCCAATGTGAGCACAGAAAAGATGTCAGGCTGACATTAAAACATTTATTCATATTTCAAGTGGCCTCTCTCATACACACACACACACACACACACACACACACACACACACAAACCTCGCATTACTTGCATATGCAGGGTCAGGCAATAAATTGTTGACCAACTGTATAATGCATCAATGTCTGACTTGAAATGGTCAAAGAGATCAAGTCGGCTCTCTCTGGAATAAAGAATAACCTGCTTTCTTCTGCAACCGTGTTGCCATTAACATTTGAAAAGGGCACACAGAAAGAATAAAACACTAAAAAAAAAGAAAAAGAAGAAGAACGGATGCAAGCGAGGTCACAGCAGTGATTTAACAGCCACATACACTTTCATGCTGCTAAAATTACATGGCAGAGGCTTTTTATTTTTGCACTATGATGTCAAATAGATGAGATATAAACAGACGCCCTCTAAAACCTCCTCACCTCACCAAGGTAACATGCTGAAATAATATAGTTATTTACACCCAACAAATCTGAGGTTCAGTGTTGTCTTGGGAAATTTTGAATGCATGTGAATGAACAAATAAAATGTATTAATTTCACTGCATTAGATAAAATATCAAACCAAGAGGTATCTGCAAACATGTGATGCTAGAGCTTTTCTCAGAGCATTTTCCAGTATGACTTATTTTTGTTCTGTTTATTAATTTATTATTGCTTGCTTGAAAAGTGTGCTGATATGAATATATGAATACATCATTTATGATATGATTTGATCTAATGGAATAGCATTTATACAATTTAAATTTTGAGGGGTCACAACAAAGCATATGCAATAACAAATAATAACACAATAAACAATAAAATAACAAGCCATTTATTGAACTTACACTGTCTTTTAAAATATCTCTTGCGATTATTTCTGATCTAGAGGTGTTTTATTTTGGCCTTGTGTCATATAATTAAAAGCATGTGTTCTCTGACCGCTGTGGTTCATTGCAAGTACTTTCCAAATCATCACTGTATAATTATGCTTTCCCTTTGCTTATGCAACATGAGTTTTTGTCCTCTTCTTTCTTCCAGATATTCCCAGCAGGATAATATTGTCTGAGCAATTAAAAGAACCCCTGATGCAATTAGAGAGCTTGATACCAATCTTTGATCATAGAATTGAAGAAGCAGTTTGAAGGAAGCCGGTGACACTGTCTGTATACTCTCTTACATTGCTTGTAAAAGGCCTACTTCCAAAGAGAGAGAGAGAGAGAGAGAGAGAGAGAGAGAGAAAAAAAAGATGGGAAAATATAAATTGTGAGTCGCTTCTGCCCCCCTGTGGTCAGATCTTGCATTGGCTTTATTAACTTGATCTTAAATAAATTATTTATTTTGTAGAAAAATTCATAATATACCCTCCAGATTATTTATATTATCTATAAAACAGATGCAATAACCAAATGTAGCATAAACAGTATTTCGGTAATCATCAATAAAATGAGAATATCTATAATCAACTACATTTTATAACAAAACATTTAAATTGCTAGTCATTTTCCTACCTAAAAATAAATAAATAAATAAAGTTATTCACTAAAAATAAAACTCTGATATTGTGCAGCTATTTTCCTTCCTACATTGTTATCAGATAGGAGCTCATATTTCTAAGATATCAAACCATCAATCAATAAACCAAAATCCTATCTCTGATGACCTTGCTGTTCCTTCCCCCAGAGCAGACTGATAAATGAGGTACAGATTGTAGAAGTTAAAAAATCAAATATAAGTAATCAATGTATGCATCCAATTGTATTATAAGCCTCCGCAGGAGAATGCTGTAAATAAAGTAGTCTGTAAAGCTGACTTGGCAGCTCCACAAATCTGAGAAAATTCATACCATCTATGAGAAATCCCTTCGCATCTGACTCGCAATGAAAACGTAGACTGAAAAATGAAATAGTTTATGAAAGATGACATGTTCTGTGTGGATACTATCAAAGAAAGAAACTGAATATCAAATTTAGGCAATGCTTTTCTCCTCTCTGAAATTGTTTCCAAAAAATTGAGGAAAGACCACATGGCTCCATCACAATGCCAGAGATAATGATGCCTTTAACAATGGCCTACAGTAATAAAGAAAAATATATTACCACAGATACCCCTCAAGTCACAAGAAGGACGTTCATAGGATGGATAGGGCCTATGAACGAATAGAAAATCGACTACAGTTTTACAGAATTCCAATACTTGGTTGTAAGCCAAGACATCAAGGATTCTTTTATATAAATTTTAATGAAAAAAGTGTGAGCCCAAAAGAAGCATTCATCAAAAAGCATGACATTTCTGTCTTTCAAGCTCTGTGAACCCAGCCAAAAACAAACAAAAAAATAATAATAATAAAAAAAAAATAAAAAAATAAAAAAATCAGTTCTGGATGCCAACATGATTGAGTCAACATGCTTTTTAATCATCATTTTCAATTTTGATATTATCATAATTATATGTGCTTTACAGTTACAAATTAACAAATCTATCGCAAATACTTACAGACGCTGAAATTGTTGATTGTTGCTTTCCCACCAAAATGATATCACTTCCTGGAAGACGATGTCTTTTATTAATTAAAGGGATTTTGCACACTAGACTAACTGTTAACTACAGCTAAGACTAAAACATTATTTAACGTATGACAAGAGAAAGGAAAAATTAGGAAACTCGGAATATTTCCTAATGGTCAGTTTTT
>JAFVLL020026076.1:0-12055 GCA_021397915.2 Tor tambroides
ACCATGCGGTCTTTGCAATACCTTTGCAATCTTTGCAGAAGTACCTCATGATTAATGTTAGTTGATGCATAAACATTAACTAACAATGAGTCACACATTTGTTAAAGTGTTTATTAATATTTGTTAATGTTAGGTAATGAAAAAACAACTGTTCATTCTAAGTTAGGTCATGTTAAATAATGTTAACAACTGGAACCTTATTGTACTGAACTGATTATTTGAAACATCGTGCTCTTCAGAAAACCTTTTACCAGATATTTCTTCGTGTCCTCATCCAGAAATGTAGTTGCTTTTCCGATCTCATTAATTTTTAAATCAGTCAGCATCACTCGAGCATGCCAGACATCCTAGACCTCAGCAGACACAAACACAGTCAGAAATACTCCAAACGCTTGTTTATGCAAAAGTGTTAGTGCACATGACCAGTAATGAACTACATTATCTACAAAACCATAATCAACCATCTGTAAACTGCATCTGCTTATCGATTCAAGAAAGTGATATATCAATGATATATCATGCAAAACTGGAATCTTGACTCAAAACCACATCTCACCCATGCATCGAATGATCTGGAGCTCACTCTCTGAATAGACATTATATACATTAGAACATTAAAGGGCACTGGATGAAGTTGCAAATGCATTTTATAATTTGCAAGCAATTGGAGGGGTTTATAATTCAATTCATTATTACTTACATCTGCATGTGGAGTTTGTGAATGTCTCTATTGAAGTAAAAGACCGACAGCACATGTAAACACAAAAAGTGCCAAAAAATTGTTGACCAAATCCAACTGTGTTCTAATTCTGATGTTTGAGTGCTTTAAAGTTGAATTTCAATGCGTGTTTTTCCATTTTAATAGATTTCTAGGTGCTTTCTAGTTCTGTAGAAGGTGTCACATCAGGTAAGTGAATTATGTGATTGGAGCCCTCACTTATGATGGATTTATTCATTTGTTCTTGTACCAGCTGTGAGGTCAAAGAGGCAGCTTTAATCTGCACCCAATCAGCCACAGTGTTTTTGCTTTCTGGGCCCAGCCTGAGTCTGTAGCTGGACAGGAGGCAAAAACATACACCTATTGAAATTCAAAGACAAGTCTGTAGTATTTCTACTTCTCAGGTGTGCGATTATCAACAGTTAAAAAGATTGCTCACGCAAAAATTCTGTCATCATTTACTCACCTCATGTCTTTCCAAAATCTTAAGACTTTAATTTGTCTTCAAAACAGATATTTTTAACGAGACCTAAGGGATTTCTGTCCCTCTATTGTAAGTTCTTTCCCCTAAAACTTTCATGCTTCAAAAAGTTCAGAAAGACAATTGTAAAAGTAATCAATATGACTTAACCGAGTGTTTTAATCTTTGTATGATGTTTTGGGGGACAGAAATCTCTCAGGTTTTGTTAAAAATATCTTCATTTGTATTTCCAAGATTAATGAAAGTATTTATACTTATCTACTTTTTTTAACATTGAAAACAAAATGACACACTACTTTAAAATGATGGCTGTGAAGGAAAAACAGGTTTCAAATGTATATCACATGTGCCAGCAATGCTCCATTGCAGGTTTCTCTAACATTTCATCACATGGACGTGAAATCCAAACCCACCAAAGATTAAACTGATTTCTTTGGTGACTTTGATAAGGTGTATAATGTGAATGTATTCCTTGTTTTATGCTTTTGCAACTCATTGTAAGCACTGTTGTAGGAGTGTGTTGTCTTTGTGTGGCTAAGCGTAGGCAGCAAGATTGATCAAAAGAGTCCATGGAATGCTGGAAGAAAGGAAAAACTGTGCAGGGAATTGCACATGTACACAGGCGCACACAACACTGACAAATAATATGAGATTTTCGTGAATAAAAAATTTCATCAGAGGATGAATTATATAATAGCTTCCACACGCAAAACCCACAACCTTTAATCTGTACTAGAGCCAATAGAGGGATTCTTGCATTACGAGTTTTTTAATGCCATCCAATAGCTTTAGATTATGTATTCCCCAACCCCCACCTACTCCTCATTCTTTTTCCTCATACTTTCTCTCTTACTCTTTTCATCTCGTTTCATTTTCCTCCTGTCTGGCTCACCTGTTCTCTGTCTCTTATCAATGTCCTGTCCATCCAAAAACACATTTAGGGGCTATTTTAATCACTACTACTCTGAAAAATAAACAAATAAATAAATAAAATAAATAAAATAAAACTTGGGCTGACTTAAAAAATACTTTAATTTGTTGATGTACTTTCTTAAATTATATTTATGGTTTGATTCAAACCTTACATTGTAAATTAATATTAATAAAAAATGTTTATTTTTCAAAGACTAAAACATTAAAACAGTAAAAATATTACTAATTATAAAATTAATTTGTTAGATTTATTACATTTTCTCAAATTATATTTAAGGTTTGGTTCAAACCTTGAATTCTGATTTAATATCAATCAAAAATATTTATTTTTCAAAGACAAAAACATTAAAACAAAGTAAAAAGATTCCATTATTTTCTTTAGACATAAACCTGTATGTTAATGCAGTTCAGTCTAATATTTTTGGGGGCTTTATACAATTTAATTTCACCATAAACAAAAGCTAAATTAGCTATAATATGAGAATTCAGCATAGTGGTAGTTCTGGCAGGCCATGTTAGTCAAGCTCGCATCAGCTGACACTCAGCTGATCCACGTCTACCTATAGGATCACGACACCAATCATAATTCCCTTCATAAGGTCCCTTCAGTCGTTATTCAGTAGCTATTGCTTCGCTCAGGAACTAATCACCCACCTCCATCCCCAGCTCCTCCTCTCGTCCAGTCAGGACTTGGCAGTGAATATATCATTGAGTCAGACCGCTGAATCATGTTGTTAAAATAATCACATAGAACATTAATGGTATCTGCTACATTTATCATTGATGTTGGTTCTGTTCTGTTACCCTTGGGGGGTATTCTGCTCTCCCTGCTCCTATCCATGCTAGGCTGCATGGATGGGCAGGGAGTGTTTACCCAGAACAGAACCATTCCCCCAACCTAAAATGTATGCTAAGCGTGTTATTGACGACAGTGGTCCTGACAGAAGTAGAATTTTTTACTTATGATAAAATGAAATACATTTTGGGTCCCACTTTACATTAAGTGGCATTAACTACTATGTACTTACATCAAAAAATAAGTACAATGTAATTATAAATGTAATTAAAGAAATGAATTACAGATGTAATTACATGCAGGTATTTTTTTTTAATACAAACATGTATGTACACATAAACTGCATTGTACCAAATGATTAATTTAAATGTAAGTACAATACATAGTAGTTAAGGCCACTTATGCAACATATTTTCTTTGATGTAATTCTTTTATGAAAAATTCTGTTACGTTATCAACATGGTAATACAATGAGCCTTATTCGCTTGACTAATATTTCTGAATAATACACTGAAAATACTGTTCAACCTAAATATGTGGAGAAAAGACATGCCACTAGATATCTACCACTAGCCTGACTGACTGTGTGTATGTTTTAGTAGTAAAGAGGCGTGAAGGCGCTCAGTCCGTGAGGGAGAGAACCCCCCAAATCTCCCCCCGTCAGTGGTACCCACAGCATCACTCTGCCTCCCGCTGCCTGTTACCATGGCAACAACACAGGGCAGAAAGCTGGCGAGAACAAGGGAAAGGGGAGCGAGAGAGTGATTTTCACTCAGTTATGTGATAAGAACCTGCTATATTGAGAAGTCGCAGTCTATTCAGACTCTATTTCGGCTCTAGCAGCGTGCTATTTCACTGCCTCTGATAGCAGCAATTACACTGGCATGCTGATGACTCTGATTAAGACAACATAAAGGTGCTAAGAGGCACAAAGAAACAGGATGTTTTGACATGCATTATTCCTAATGCAACAAACCATTACGTCGTTCAGTTTCTCTGTTCCTACTGCTTTAGAAAAAATGGAGAGGAAAGGAGGAAATATAAGGGAAAGGACTGTCTCTCCTTTTGTCATTTTAGTGGCTGAATCAATGAAATCCGAAAGCTCGTGTTCCAGTGCAGTTCTAGCTTGTGGCATTTTCAGCTAAGCTGTGGACTGTGAAGTGTGACTGGGATCTTTTTTTTCTTTTTCTTTTTTCCACACATAGCCTACCATTGCTTAAATTACTGCATTAATTAATTGTCTTAACTATTTAATATTTCATTTTGATTTTTCATCTTGCTCCCACTTCTCTGAGGCCATAATAACAATGCATAAATGTCTGTATGCATAATGTATGGCTGTATAACTGTATTTTATAGGTGGCTTAGAGGGTTGGGAACTGAGTTATTTTAAAAAAATATATATTTCAGTACAAATTACTTCTTGCTTACTAAAATGTAATCAGTAACAGATTTGCCACATGTATATCAACTAGATGACTTTTAACTTAAGATCTATATGCCTTCTGAACACACACTATGTTAACAGTAAAATTGCACTGTTTTATCTCAGAAATAGCTAATATTTGCAGCATTTGCACGCTTTTTTTTCAATCATAATGATTTGCATAGGCAAAGATACCAATAGTTTGAGCATGACTGACTTACAACCACTTTCTTACTTCTTACACTGTCTTACTGACTTACAATCACTGTCATGGAGCAATCAGCTGTAAACTTGAGGCAATCAGCAAAATCTTGCTTTCTGTCAACAGAAATCCATGAATTATTTTAGAATAGCAAATAATTTTACACATTATTCAAATGTACAAAATGCATATAAGTGGAATGGTCGGCTTCAGTGAATTATGAAAATGAATGCCGTAGTTTTGAGTAATTATCCATTGTAAAATATGCTCTGAGTATTACTTGGACCTTTCATATAATTTTGGGCATGATTAAGCAGAAATATCCCAGTCATTTCCCAGGTTCCTGTGTTGGGACAGAACTATGTCACAGTTTGTAGCTTTCTCACAATATATTCTGTCAAAATATTCTCAAGAAATGTTAATAAAATTATACGATCTCCAAGTAATTATATGCATTTCATTTCAATATAATACATCAAATTAACTGACAAACTGAATGTTAAATATCTTTGTAGCTAAAGATTCAGGAACCTGTTGCATTGCTATTTTATTGTGTAAAAGAGAAATATATAAATAAAATGGATAAAACTTTATTTTAAGTATCAGTTCTCACTATTAACTAGCATGCACATTACTAGCATATTGACTGTACATTAGTACTTATAAAGCACATATTAATGTCTTATTCTGCATGATCATATTTTAGATCCCTTCATCCTAATTCCGTGCCTAAACTTAACAACTACTGTAACCTACTAACTATTAATAAGCAGCAAATTAGGAGTTTGTTGAGGCAGAATAGCTAGTTAATAGTGAGAATCGGACCTTAAAGTAAAGTATGACTGAAAATTACATTGGAAATGAAGGAATGCATTTTTGCACAAAGACTTGTTTATCCTCACAGCCGGTTTCAGTAAATTCCACAAACAATCACTCTAACTCTAATTCATACATTACTGTAATGAAAAACATATATGAAAAACATACATTGCCTCCATTCCTACTTCTATATTCAGCATCACTTAACCGAAAACGTACCTGTGGGAACTTCTTCGCAAGACGCGAAATATGTATCAATAAGTACACTATATTGCCAAAAGTATTGGGACACCCCCTTCTTTAGAACAGAAAAATGCACTTCCAAATCTGTGGCAACAACGATGGGAACATAATTCATGTATTTAAAAATTGTATTTCCATCTCTGTTGCAACAGTTTTGGAAGTGTCTAAAACGACAGTACCCTTATGTACAAGTCATTGGTGTTTGGTGATGAGTTTTTGGCTCAAGGTCTGTATTTACAGTCACACCAGAGGTGTTCAACTGGGATTAGGACTTGGTTTTATGCAGACCAGTCAAGTTCTTCCACACTGACTGAATCAATAATTTTCTTTTTGAACCTTGCCTTATACACAGAGACATTGTCATGTTAGAATAGAAAATGGTCCTGTCCAAACTGTTGCTATAATATTAGAAGCACACAATTTCCTAGAATATCATTATATGCTTTAACATTAAGATTTGTACGCATAGAAATTACTAAAGTAGTCAAACCTGTTCATTAGAAGGGGGCGACCCAATACTTTTGGCAATATAGTGTATATATCACTGCAGTTTCCAACAGGAATGAACACTAGAGGCGGTAAAACATTGATAACTTGTAATCGTTTTCGTACACACTTATGATTACAGCGCCATATATTTCGCTTTCTGGCCATAACAAGCTTGCTCAGTAGCTCAACCGGCATGGAATTGGACTCAGGATGTGGAATCCTTGGGTACGAATCCCATCAAAAACATGATTCACGATGAAAGAACTGAAGACTATAGATCAAAAAATAAGCTAAAACGGCATGCTTGCGATTGCGTTTTTACGTCGCATTTGCTTTTGTTCATACTGTTGGGTAGGTTTAGGTGTAGTACAGATGGCAGGCTATGTTATTTTAAAACGGAGTATTACAGTTATAGGACGCTCAACGGACATTTCAAGTCAGAACTGCGGTGACACACACAAAACCAATGTCAAATAAAACGTACCATATGCACGTTCATCTGTTCTGGGGAAAAAACAAACACTCTACTCAGTGGACATTTTACATCGAATATGTCACGAATCGTCCATGGTGGTACGTATTTCACGTCTTGCGAAAAAGTTCCCACAGGCGCATTTTCATCAGTTTGGAAATTCTCCAAAATCACATAAAAACATGACGTTTTGATATTTATTGTGTGAGACTGAGCTGTTCGGTACCATGGTTATACCAAAGTACCATGGTATCCATCATCACAGTATTTTTGTAAGGGACTTCCTTCCATAAAGCCAGCAGAGACCCACATGCCCTTATATAGAGAGGCAGAGGATGGCTAGGCTCCATATCTTTCCTCTCTCAGCAGAAGGACAGAGGAAAAAGAGAGGAGAAGAAGGTCTCTACGCAAGGTTTTGTGCCAGGACGACCATCCGTTTACCCGCACTGACTTCCAGAATTCTGCGTGACACACATGCACACATGCAGCCACGAGTCAGCAATAGGAAGTGACCACTGAGTGTTCTGGGTCAATTTTTCTCTTGTACTCGAAAAGATTTGCATTTACTTTAACTGAGCAATGACAGAAAGCTTTTACAGGTCTTTATGTGTTTTTTAGGTGAAGCATCAATGAGTACATTTGGCGGTTATGTACGTACATTCCATAACCTGGATTCTGCCAAGGTTTGCAATGTTTTTCTCTCTCAACCTTTATTGTTTTAATTCTGCTGGTCTAATAAACAGCATCCCTTAGGATTACACTGATATGCTTAAGTATTCTCCGTTTGTGTATCACTGAGTGGAATTATACAGGGTTTGCGCACAGCTTACGCACTCATCTCTCACTGTGAAGTCACATCCTCCCAAGACTCTGGCTGTGTTACAAGATATGGGATATTTGTACTTGATATCTCTGACTTCCGACTGAATAACTAAAAGCATTTCCCTGCCCAACACTTGGATGATGGTGTACAAGAAAGCAAAACAACAATGCTGCTGCTTCTTTGCAAAGAATTCTTTTAACAACTAAATTGAGGGGAATACACAATGCCACGATTATCTGATGTGCACAACTCACTGGTGCATTTTATTTGCTTAAAAGTGCATCTCCTTGGGTGAGCCATGTACATCTCCATTTGGTGGTTTACATTTTCTGCCAGAGTTTACAGTACACCTTTAAGTGGCCTTCTGTCCTCAACTTTCCAAGTTGAATGCAGCACACAGTATGTCTGTCTGCAAATGAATGGAGATGGATTTTGTCAACGTCTAATGAGGCTAACATCAGTTAGAGTTTTCAATACTAATACTGATCCTAAGAGGGAAGGTTAGGATAGTATCAGCCACATGAAGTAGCCAATGCCTTATTACACAGTTACAACAGAAAATGGTTAACTGGTTCCTTACTTTCAGCTGCGTTATTTATTGCAATACCAAACCTAGACTACATCTCCATTATCATTCACCAAAATCATCATGGATCAACCTATGCCAATAGAGATTTATTAAAACCAAGATTATCTTTGTACATTTTTGTACATGTGTAAGAACAAAAATCAAAAATTAATCTCAACAGAAGTTCAGACTTCATACTATTTTTGCTTCTCAAGACAAAGACTGCAGTAATCTTAGAAACTGCTGCTTTTGAGTTTAATAAAAATATCTCAGTGTTACTGTGCTTAGATTTGCCAAGACACCTACATCTGCCTAACCCTAACCTTAAACCAAAAGTCAGAGTTTTCAATATGAAGGGTAACACTTTATTTTGATTGTCTAATTTAGCCATTCTACTAACTATAAGTAACTTTGTAACTACATGTCAATTATAGAGTATTTTTAGAGTGTCTGCTTAATATTTGCTCACGATTTTGGTGGTGTCCTAACAGACATTCTACTACCTATAAGTAACTTTGCAAGTACATCAAATTATTTGACTAATTGCAAAGTTACTTGTAGTTAGTAGAATCTTTAAAGTAGACTGTTAAAATAAAGTGTAATTACATGACACACTTTTATGTCTTTTTTTTAAAAACTGCTTCTATTTTTATTTTAGTAGAAACATATGAATGAAGTGATAATTATATTACAGGTGCATGGGATTGTTGCTATGGAGAAATATTTATGTCAGCCCTCCTACATGTTTGCCACATATGTGAATGCGTTAGCGTGTGTGTGTGTGTATGCTTGTTAAATTACATATATAATGCAACAGGAGGCTGACGTGCCCCTGAAAGAATGCTTGTCTCACTAATATGATGTGTTAGTAAATGGTGACATACTGTTGGTACAGGCGCCTCTAATAATATGTGATGTATTGTCAAGTATGGTGACCCATACTCGAAATTGGTGCTCTGCATTTAACCCATCCAAGTGCACACACGCAGCAGCGAGTAGTGAACAAATGCACATACACACACCCGGAGCAGCGGGCAGCCATTGTTCCAGCGCCCAGGGAGCAATTAGGGGTTCGGTGCCTTGCTCAAGGGCACCTCAGTCATGGTATTGAAGGTGGTGAGAGCACTGTTCATTCACAATCCCCACTGGTGCAAGAATTGAACCGGCAACCTTCTGGTTACAAGCCCGACTCTCTAACCATTAGGCCACGACTGCCCCATAGCATGCCCTCTGTTGGTGTGCATGGTAGATGATGAATGTGTGTGTTTGTGTGTGATCTAATATTTGTTTTAATTTTGTGTGAAAGCAGCTACATGAAGATTTTGCTTGTGGTGTTGTACAGTTATTGTGTGTTTGTGTGTATAATGGTTAGTGGTCTGTAAAGTATGTTCCTTTTACATAGTCTTGAGAGACGTGCTCTAGACATACACACAATATCAGTTCTAAACCTCTTTTTGTGTTATATTGATTCTGACAAACCATCATGTGCATCTCCTGTCCTCACCTTCTTTCACTTATTAGTCAAGTCAAGTCAAGTCAAGTCAAGTCTTATTATTTCATCTTCCATGAGCAGCTTGAGGTTTTGATGTTTGATGTGGTTCAGAGCGATAAGACACTGATTTATGCTTTATTTGTTCAGGAGAGGCAGTTACAGTTACTGTAGATGTCATCACAGATCCCATAATTCTTTGCAGTAAACTGCTACACACCTCAACTTCAAAATCTGACTGTAAAAATTATATTGTCTTTATTATGACTGTGTTGGCAGAATATCTTTTGATTTATTACCCATGAGAAAATTTGCTAGGTGATGTGGTACCATTCACCATAGAGCTTTATACTTTGAATGCAGCACAGTAGCCATTTCTGAAGTGTTATTGTTTTTTAGAGGAACAATCCCCTTTAAATGCAACCGTTTCGGGTTTAAGGATTTCATATACACGGAACCAAAGCCACATCAAATCCTTCTTTGACACTGAGGAGAGGCAGAGCTGGCATATTTTTGTACATTTTTCATTTAACTCTGCAATGTAAAGATGCCATATTAATATGTTTGTTATTAACAGTATTCAAATCTCATTTGCACATATTCCAAGTTAGTGTTTGGTTTTGAAGTACATGAAAACCAATGGCATTTTGTACCACTGACAACAAATGGCTTGATTTGAAACGGAAAGAACAGTTCTCCCAAAAACCATCCTTTATTTATCGTCATGTACCATAAAACATAAAATAAGATATTTAGAGAAATGTCAATGGTCCCTAAAACTGTTAGGGTCTACCATTCTTAGATTATCTTCTTTCTTGTTCAGCAGAAGACAGAAAGTCATATGGGTTTGGAATGACATGAGGGTGAGTAAATGATGACAGGATTTTTATTTTTGGGTGAACTATCCTTTTAAACAAGAAAGTCAAACAAGGATACTGTGACAGAATTTTCATTTTTGGGTGAACTATGCTTTAACAGCTTGAGCTTTTACATACCAAAGAAACTTCTATATGCGCTAGAGTCATTTTTCTCTTTTTCTTTTGTGTAAATGCCTCTCATTTACTCTATCCTTCCTTTGAATTACTAATCACGCTTTGGCATAACGTCTGTCTTCACTGTTAAGAGAAATTGAAAATGATTGTGTCTACAGTATATATTTGTAATGTCTAATCTGAATGAAATCTGTGTTGATGTTGAGTGGCAAACGGATTGATGATTTGGAAATGTGTGTCATAACACATCTCCTTCGAAGCTTCTTGTTATTTCTTTGCACAGAATCAAATGCATAGCCGATATAATCCAAGGGCTAAAAGCGACAAAGGGATGAAAACATGGATGGAGGGCTGAGAAAGACTGAAAAAGCAGGACGGATAACAGCCAACAGCCTGTGGTTCAGAAAGTCTCAGTGTGAGTCAAGTCACGCACAAGTGTGTGTGAGTGAATAGAGCTGTAATGAATCTGTAAATGGATGTTTAAATATGTATAGAAATTATAAGGTATGAATGAATGACTATACGGTCAAATATTACTGGATGGTGTGATGGACATGTAAAATGGAAAGTCAAATCCACTGTGATTAAGGTGTCAGTCTCTAAAAATAAACATGGATACACATCGAGAAGCACATGATAAATCTGTGCAGCTATAAATACCCTATTCAAAAGTGAGCATCCCTCTGCCCAGCTCACTCTGTAGTGCAGAACAATTGAAGTGAGGGGATGTGGCGGGTAGGGTTTCAGGGCATTGCTGTCTCATATTTTGTGATCCCATCCCTTTATGATGGGATTCAGTTGCTTTTGTTGGGAATGACTCTGCAGTAGTGCCTCCTTCATGAATTCAAAAATACCATGGAATTTGCCCTATATGCATGTTCAGTCACCTCACCACTGGCTAAAATTAAATTACAAAGTTATTAGATTATATAAACATATAATCTAAAGAACAGTATTTCTACCAGGTTTGGCTCTTAAAAATCACATTTATTGGTGTAACATTATGTGGCCATATTACTTCAATGAAATTGAATAATATTTTTCACTTGAATGAAATTAACTTTCAAAACTTTTTGTAGAGTGAATTTTTACATTATCTGACAAAAACATTTCTTACACTGTATCCATAAATATTCACTGTGAACTGTAATAGCACAGCCAACTGCCTGCTGCACATCTTAGTTGTCTATCCTTACAAATACCAGTTGCCCACATCCCCAGCTCCCTTCCCTAAATGAGAATTTAATTGAAAACTGCCTCCAATAAACTTTGAAGTACTGCAAAATAAATGATCAGTTAATTATGAGAGGATTTATTAGGTAATTATATTAGCTCAAAGGCTATAAATAAATCTGAAGCACTTGTAATTACATGAACTTAAACTGGATTTGTACATTTTCTAAAAACGTAGTTGGCAAGCACATTTGTAACAAACCAAGATATCAGCCTGATGTGTGTAATATTTTCCAATAATGTAAAAATGTATGCTAGTACCCATCACGCCCTGTTGAGGTAAATGCATTGTCTTTTGTTGCATGAAGCATTGTGTGCTCTCTTGTCTTCTACAAGATGAATGGAATCAAATTAAATGAATCTTAGACTTT
>JAFVLL020026077.1:0-20695 GCA_021397915.2 Tor tambroides
CTCTTTAGCTTAAGAAAAGGGATGCCAATATTGGGTGTTTCTGAAACACCCCTCTATCACCTATCTGTCAGGGCTTTATTAGGTTTGGGACCCAACAAACCACTACTGGGACTACAAAGTTACCCCTGTGAAATCCAATTACGATGGCCATGGCACTTTAGTAAATTAGACAAATTGGGAAAAAGTAGAGGTCCTTTGGTAGGTCACGTTGTCGGGTCATAGGGCAGATAGCATTGGTTGTTTCAGAAAAGAGTGCACTCGATAATCAAAATCAAACCATGCCTGGAACGTGAATCAACACACATTAGTCTCTGGTGTAAGTGCTCCCAATGGAGAATTCAAACTACTCTAAACTCCGATGCCTATTTTCTATGTTTGTCTATAGACGAAGCACACAAGGGTTATAGTGCTGTGTTATTAAACTCTGTCTATCAGCCTCCACAGCCTGCGGGAGAGAAACACAGAGCGAGAGTAACCCTGGACCTCAGTTACGCCTCTGAGGATGTCTGCAGTGGGGAAATACCACCATCAATCTACTGCATCACGTGAGCAAGGCAGTATGGGTATGCGGTGAGGGGGCGGGGTGAACAACACACATTCATTCAGTCTAGACTACAGCAACCTAGACTGTACCACTTAAATGTGTGCATCATTTTGGCAATTTAAAACCATATGCTATCTGTGCGGCAAATACATTTTGAACGAATGCTGTTTTAAAGAAAGACGGAAATAAAGATGATAGCAAGGTCTGTGCAGTAATAAAGAAGGAACACTTGGACCCAGAAGTGTAAAAATCACAACAGCCATTACATGCACTTATTTTACACTTGAAATTCTGCATATGTATATATGCCATAAGCATATGCACATTCTTTTCTGAAAATACTGGAGATGTTCACTCATGCGTTTTTGTAATAGCTGATCAAGTTACTGACCACAATCTTCTCATTCATGTTTTTAATAGAAAAGCACAAGAACAATTTGCAATGATGAAGAGTCCAAAAATATGCTTGACTTTTGTGTCAGAATCTAAAATCTCCCTGAATCTTATATAAATGAATAGGTGTTTAAATAACACTCATATAACTGGAATATGACCAATATGGAGGAACATGACAGAATATAATGGAGGAAGACTCCTTTCATTTACTCAGAATAATGCTTGATCTATTTGAGTTTTTCAATGCCAAGAACCTTTAGCCTCTCCCACTCTTGAATATTTGGTTATATACTGGCTTGTACCCACAGTCATGCGGGTCTAAAGCAACAACTGTGCGTTTGCATAATTGGAACAGATATCAAATTCATCAAATAGCTCTTTCCTCAAACAGCAGCAACACATCTGAGAACAGCACTGAAAACACTGAAGCCACATGTCACTATACTGCAAAGAGAGCATATCCTCATTGCCTGGTAATGTCTGCTTTGAGACAGCATTTTAAAACCTAATTCATACATATTGTGAGACAAATGCCAAATTGCTTATGATTAACCTAAACTGCTTATGATTGCAGGTACCAATCTGAATGCAAGTGGAATGCAGTCAGCCACACTATATGTGCATCATAAATATGCTTAACAGAGAGACATCGAGGGCCAAATTTGCCAGTGAAAGATGCTCTGCAGCTTACGGTGTGTATGTGTGTGTGTGTGAGAGAGCAAATGCTTCACTGCTACTGTGTGATTTACAGAGAAGCCGGGGTGGGCATAAGACAGGTCATAAACCAAGGAGACCAGGGGCATTTGAGTCCAATGGCTACAGATTGATTCTACTCATTAGATCTGTTTTGCAAATCCTCCCACAGCCATTAATCACCGCCCAGAAAGATGCCCACTGCTGCCACACCCAGAGCTTGCTTTTCCACTGATCTACTCTCCAAACATGACAGAAGATTGTCCACCTGAAACCTGCGCTGGAGTGTATTTGCATAAAATGCGCCAGGCTTTATCATGGGTAACTGCACCTGCATTTTAAACGTGTTTCGAAAATTTGCATGTACAAACTCCTTTATGGAAACTTCTGAGTATACGTGACTTCCAGTGTGCTGTGAAAGCTGCCTTCTTTAAGTGCCGGTTAGCTGAACTCCCTCTGTTGCTGCTTTAATTGATTTTACAGTGATAGTGATACTGTAGATTATATTATATATTATAAAACTCTTCTCAGACACACCCTCACTTTTCAAACCATAACCTCCCTGTATCATTGCTAATATAGTACAGGTTTGCATTATTAGTTGGGAACCTAACAATAATTGATGATTACCTTCTTCAAAAATGTGAACTGACAGAATCTAAACAGCACCAAGATTAGAATTATGAATACAGTATTATATTTACTTGCTTAAAAGCAACATCAAATGTAAACCTGGTTATACATTGTTAAAAACAAATCACCTACTTCAACTTTAAACCTTCAGTACAGTGACTGTCTTAAATATAATCAAATTAAGTATAAGTATTGAAGTGAAAGTATAATCAAATTGGATGTACAAGTAATTTCAACAAATGATGTGAAATTTATTAAAAAATGAAATTGGTTGAAATTGGTTATTTTATTTTACTATATCGGTTATTAATTATTTTGATGAGTTAAAATAATGGAAATACAATGTTAACATGACTTATTGATCATATTTTAGTGTATGGAATGTTTAGGCATATTATTTTACTTTATTTTAATGCTGACATTGTTGAACTGTAGTGTTTTGAATTTCATTTTAATAATCACTCAAAAAAAATGTCTGCGTTCTGTTATGCCAGTCATACCTGACTCATTGTACACGTCATACCTCAATGGCCACTGCCCCATAGTAACACTTAAAACCAGAGCTCAGGCTAATGCAAGATCTATATATAGTCCTAAGCCTATAAAAACATGGCAATCATCTTGCAAAATGATGTGATCTAAAGCACAATGCACCTCACATAATGCCAGTGACCCAATGCACACTGCATGAATGTGAGACTTCAGATCACCAAGTCTGAGAATCCTCAATGCACCAACAAGCACTAACGCCCAAAGCACATTCACAAACAGGAGGGGTCCTGAAGAACAGCCCCCCACCCCCACCGTCATTACTACAAGTGAGAATCGAATTCAGTTCGATTTTCCAAATACCTTCAGTTGCATAGTTGTGGTCCCGAAGGAAGCTGTTGTTAATTTTGCGGCTGTCACTCTCCTCCTCCATTTATGATTCCGTTATATGGGATTGTTGAAGTAGACACGCAGGAATCCATCGTGGACCCTGAACATCAGCAGGCGGTTTGCAGATCCATCGCGGTGTCTGTCGCCTCTCTCATGAACGTGACGGATGATCTGGCGCCCGGGGTGATACAGCTGGAGCTCGACTGGCAAGAAAAATCCCTCAGCAATTCATACTTGAGAAGCACTTCTTAAACAGGTGCACAAGCGAATCCGTTTAGAAGATCTCCTGTCTTGAAAGGCTGAATGGAGAGCGAATGCGTAGAGGTGTAAGGAACCCTAGTACCCTGGTAAACGAAGTGCGCTGAATGTGGTAAACTAGGGCAGGATTTCCACCTTCTGAGCCGAGGAGGCGGGGTTATGCGTCAAGCGCTCGATCCGTCCACGTCTCTCTCTCTCTCTCGATCTTGGTTTGCTGCTGAGGACATACAATCTGTTTCGTAGTTTCATAGGGTTCTAGAAGTTCTGCCTGAGCTCCTCCCATTCACACAGGCGCTGTCCAGTGCTGAAATCACAGCACGTGCCAGTACAAATGACGTAAACATGATAACTGCTATTTTACGCAAATGACATTATGTCAAATATGGTTGCATTTTTACAGCCACTGAAATGGAAATGTACCCTGAATTAAGTTTCCCTTGTGTGTTTTATTCACTTAATTCAGCTCGAACCTAGAAATATTCGTTGGTTGATTGCACAGCGTGGATTTTGGGGGTGAGTGAGGAAAAATCAAAACAAGCTTGGAGGATTTTAATATATATTTTTTTTACACAAAATATGTACGTTTTAACAGTTTTTACAAACAACATTTTATTAACAACTGCAAGATGTCTTGACTGACGCGCGTGAACAGACGGCGCATGCGCATACGCGTTTTCATTGGAACCCTATCGAGCAGTACATTGACGAACGTAAGTCGTGTCAATATTTATCATTTTATTATAGATTTACGTGTAAAATGGTTCACTTAAAAAAAATTAAATATATAAATTAGTTTCATTTAAACATCGTTTTAAAACGTCTATATAAACGTCTACGTCGCGCAACGCGAGACGAACCGGAGCAGTTTCTGTCTCTTTAAAATGACTACAAAATTTCTTAAACAACAGAAATTTCCTCAAACGTCGAATCGACCCCCTGAGAGTCTTGGAATAATGATTCGCACACAGGTTTGATATATTCTGTGGTGTGGCAAGCTATATTCCATCTAAAACTGTTTTAAACAGCGTTTTGCTGATTCTTTTACAGTTATTATGCATGCACAAGTTTAATGCCTCATGTAATCGAGAAACATAGCATATTTGTAGTTTAATGAATTATGTGTCACACAGCAGGAAAAATTCAAATAAGCCAGTGATGGGGAAAAGATGTTAAAAACAGAACAGAATGTAAAAGTAAAGGTGAGCAGTTGCAGAATCTAAAACAGGCCTATACACTGCATTTAAAGTTAAAATTTTGATGTTAAAGAAAATAGAAATCCATAGATATTGACAGCATATACATGCATTTTACTATTATTCTCGCTCTCTCCCTTGCTTTCTATCTTTGAGCAGTTACTTTTAACACTATTCTTCAGTTACTGATATTTCCTTGAGGAAATGCAAATCTAATTCGTTTTGAAATGTGAAAACAAGCCTCTTGATTTGGATAAGTGATACTTGCACAGAGGATTTGCAAATCTGTCACACTGGAGTCTAGTCAGATCCCTTTAGGGTCTCATACTCCTTAAGTGTGCAGATCAGACGATGATTAAATCGATTAGAGTCTAGCCGCTGGCTCGTTCATTTTGGATAGATTTGATTTACATGCTGATTTTAATATAAAACTCTGCAGGGACTTTCCCCTGCTACTCTCATTCTGTCTTTAAGCATATTTTCCACTGTAATCTACCTGATGCCAGTCTAAAACAAATCTGCTCTGAAATTCAAAACCAAAACATAGGCATTATAAAGGTGCCAAGGATCCTAAATGCATCAGGCATTTAATTCCAAAAGCCAATTTGCCGTTAAAATCGGTCTATTGGTCCTTTCAGACAATTTCATAAATATAGTCCATCATCACATGCCATTTTCCACTTAATGACCCATTAGTTTCCATTAGAATGCATGTGTGCAGCATGTCTGGACGAGCTGTAATCAGGCATATTGCATTGCACCTGTTCTCATGTGATTTTCAAACCTTTCCACCTCACTGAACATATCTGAAGCATCTAAGCCCAAAACCCGCATGCCGTTCCTCTCCCCTGACAACAATCCTTATCATTATTCCAACAGGGCGACAAAAATCAATGATTTTCTGTCAGGGGAGAGAGAGGACCAGGACGATGACAAATTCCAGTTGGCATCTTTTAAAGATCAACAGGGAGAGCAGCTATCTGTCAGTCAGAGGGAGCGAGGAGGCGAGAGATATGGAGGGAAAGGAAAGACAGAGATGCGGAGATGCATTAATAAAAAAAGAGGGAGACAGTTGAGTGGGACAGGCTGTTTTACAGTATAATTAGAGTGAGAGCTGTACATTGCCAAAAGCATCAGCAGTCTGCTTTAAGATCAATGGTGGTGCTTTAATTAAAGTCTTGCCGTTCTGACTTTCCATTCCTCTGTATAGCACTGACTTAAAGAAACAGTGCTGCTAAAAATGATTGTGTTATTTTATTATTTACTCACCCTCTTTGTTGCAAACCTATCTGCTGTTTTTTTTTTATGTGGCAGATTTTTACACTTCTTCATAAAGCTGTTTACTATTCAAAGGCATAGTGACCATGTCTGTCAAGCTATAAAAAGGACAAAATACAAAATAAATGTAGTATATATGTGTTGTTTTAGTATCAAGATACTATTATAGTTTTTATTTACATTTTGAATCAGTTTTTATTTTAAAATTTCTGTTTTAATTGAAAAATCTTAAATGTAGTTACAGTTGCAGTAATTTTGTTGTTTTTGGTTTTTGTAGAGTTTGTGAAATACATACTATATATATATATATATATATATATATATATAAAGAGAGACAGTTTGTATTAATTTTATTACATCAACTGAAACTGAAAGACAAGCTAAAAAAGGTGCAATATCATGCAGCATAACATTTTGTTTTTATACAGGTAAAATAACTGGATGCGGAACACATCAGAAGCCTTGCACATCCAAGTTACAAATGGCAGTGCCTGCTCTTACGTTAAAAAGATGGTTAGCTTCGAAATAACATGACAGTGAGTAAATGATAACAACATCAGCATTTTTTGGGGTAAATATGCCTTTAAGAAAAGCTGTAGTATTGCCTGTCTCTGCATGTCTCTTCAAGGCCACTCGAGACTCTCTTTCACCCCGCATTTACAAATAATGTCAGTTTTGGTCTTTGCTTCCTGAATCGCATGTCACAGTTAAAACAGTAGTATCAGATATTATAAGATCAATATGTTCTCTCAGAAATGAATTTTCTGTGCCTGTGGAAAACCTTTGGTCTCACAGAGATGTATGAACAGCTATTTAAAGAACTCAAGGCCTGGGGCTTTCTCTTGCAGCTTAGCCCATGCAATGGTGTGCATCAAGGCTACAACACAAAACATGAAGATAATTACAATGCTGTGATATCTTCATGGCCAATTGCTTGCACTGATGTGCAGTAATTGTGTTGGCCTGAGGATGCGGGTCCTTGAATGCCTGCAGCGCTACAGACCAATCACTGAATTCGTAACAGAGAACGGTCATAGTAATTTCACAATGGTTAATCAATACATCGCTATTGATCCTTAATTCTCAATCGTGCATCTGCAGAAATGATTCAAGATTATATGTGGGCTCTGATTAGTGTATCAAAATCAATAAGTAGCACAAAATCAAATGGCTTTTTCGGTAAAAAAGAAAGAAAGAAAGAAAAAAGAAACAGAAGTCAAGTCACATTTATTTTTATACCACTTTATACAATACAGATGGTTTTGAAGTGACTTCACCATATTAAACAGGAAAGTAACAGAATCAATGACGCAAAAGAGCTATAAAGCAGTTCTAAAAACACCATGTCATTATTCAGCTCAAGTCAGTTCAGTGTTGATTCAGTTCAGTTCAATAATTGTGTAGAGTTCATTATGAAACCTTAATTTTATGAATCTATGAGAATACGTTTTGTGCACAGAGAAAACAAAAATAACAACTTTATTAAAAAAATCTTCAATGCAGTACCACGCATGTGTCGTGATACTCTTGTGAACGAGTGTCGAAGACTGACATGGAAGAGAAGAAATTGTTGAATAAAGTCATTATTTTTGTTTTCTTTGCACAAAAAAATATTCTCGTAGCTTCATAAAATTAAGGTTGAACCACTGATGTCACATGGACTATTATAACGATGTCTTTACTACCTTTCTGGGCCTTGAACGTGGTAGTTGTGTTGCTGTCTATGCAGGGCCAGAAAGCTCTCGGATTTCATCAGAAATATCTAAATTTATGTTCCGAAGATGAACGAAGATCTTACAGGTTTGGAACGACATGAGAGTGAATAATTGATGACTGAATTCTTATTTTTGGTTGAACTATCCCTTTTTGGATCCATCTGTTAAAGGTGCTTGTAGGACTAACCAATACTGACTGAGATCCATATAAGAGTAACTGACTCAACAAGACCTTTATATCTAATATATGCTCCCTGTATTTATGAGCATAATAAAACAAGCTGTAACAACGTAACAACAGTGTTTATCAACATAAGCAGAGGTGACAAATGTTATAAACAAAGAAAATAAGATCATCATGGGAAGTGAATGAAAAGAGAGTGAAAGACAGAGCGAGAGAAAAAGAGGGGGGTTGGAAGAGACAACCAGATGGATGCATAGTTCGGTCTGAACGTTTTAAACCCAGCCCAGAGGCAAGCGCCTTTGTCGGGCCAGTTTACATGTGAAGTCATTCCAATTAAAAGACTGAGTAGCTCACTCCATCATTGCGTGTAATACACTGACACAAAGACTTGCATGCTGGGTAGAGCATTTAGAAGACAGGCAGGTCAGTAACTACTCAACAATATTTACGTATACACAAATTTTTGGTTAAATAAATAAGACAAAGACTGTTTAGTGATTTTTTTTTTTCTCTTTCCATTAAGTGGCAAGTGAATGAATCAGTGATTCATTTACTCAACTGATTCAGTCAAACATGGCAATTCTTGCACGCAGTCTTTTGTGTAATATAGAATCCTTCAGAAATCATTCTAATATGCTGATTTGCTGCTCAAGAAACATATTATTATCAATGTTGAAAAAATTTGTGCTACTTAATATTTATATTTAATGTCATTTATATAAATTGGAATATACATGGAAGAACAAGAACTAAAGTAAAAGAGAGGAAGAAATAGAGCAAATACAAACAAGTATGTGTGCTGATCTCAAAAGACATGTGCAAATATTGTGTTTGTGCCCCAGTATCCCAAGCAAACATTTCCACTCATTTCCAAGGGAATGCATTACTTTAAATCCCAGTATATGAATACAGAAAACACAGCATTTCACAGCCATTCCCAGTTGTTGCGATTGAAAGGAAGAAAAGCATAGCTGTTCAATCCTTTACTATCATACCGGTTGCTAGGAAACTGCTTATGGAACAAAACATTGCTATGCAGCACAACAGCTTTCTGTATAATTGGATCATTAAAAATCCTAAACGTCATAATTTAAACCATAGCTGCTCTAATGCAGTTCAAGCACGCCTAACATGAAGGTTAATTGCCTAAACAATAATAAGCGCTGAAATTACCTGTTTTAGGTGAAGAACTGATTTACTACAGTATATGTAGAGTAATAGTATTTTAATATGATTTTGCTAATCACATTAAGGATTAGTCTATAGACTATTTCCATGCACAGAAATTGAATCTGTCTTTTTAAAGCTACAGGGAGATACAAGCATCCTTGTGCAGACCTGGAAACTGCTGTCTCTTATACTGTCATGTAATTGGTCCAGAGTGACCATTACAAATCTGTGCCACTGGAAAAAAAAAAAAGAAATAAAAAATAATAGCAAAAAATAGCCTTGAGCTGAGATAAGAGATTAAACTAGGTTTATAGGTCGGAACATGTCTGAATGATGTCCAAATTTGCACCATTATAGTAATTATGTGTAATCATTTAATTGTGGCCTGTAGTAATTATCTACAATGGCTGCACCATCACCCGGCGTTTCTCTGCTCAATACCAACACGATCTATTTTTCGGTCAGCCTATTATGGTATAAAAAGCATAGCTCTTCATGTTGGCAGTCAGTCTCCAGGGTTCTCTGTCTGGCATGACTGGAATAACTCTACTCCAATGATGAATATTTTAATAGAGACTGGGAGAGAACAGGGGTTTAGATCTCTCGAGTCTGTCTCAACAAGCCTGCTCTGCCAGAGCCCTAACAAGCCCCACTAGAGTTACCGGTGGTTTTTTACACAGCCCTGCCTGGCCCGGAGCCCCTCCCCTCCCTTCCGGGCCCCTCCCCTCTTCTTTGCCCCAACACAGACCCTTAATCTACAGGACAATCCCATTTGGCCGAGCAGCTGCCAGGACTGATCACAGGCAGACTGCAGCAGTCTTCCCCCCGCGGGGATGCCAAGCTGTCCACGGAGAGACCGACACAGGCCACCCGCTCTGTTTTCCCACTCTTTCTCTGCCTGTCTTCTTCAATCACTCTGTCCTCTCTCTCTCTCTGTCTTCAAATCGCTCACTCACACGTATTCATACCCCCTTCCCCCGTTTCATGCTTCTGTGCTCAGGGGCGCTTTAGGACTGTAGGCTTCCTTACTGTCCCTGCGCTCTGGCACAGATCTAGGTTTAGCATCTGATAGTGTGATGACAGAACTATTATAAGCGGAGAACACTGACTGAAGTGAATCACATGAGAAATGGAACTCAGTGGGCGTGTGGTTTGACAAAAAGTCTATATTTATAAAATGCTGAGAAAAATGTTGGTCGTACAAGAATCAACTATATAAAGTAGTGCGTGTATGTGTATAATGGTGGCATACTAA
Organism: Tor tambroides; assembly: GCA_021397915.2. Taxonomy (NCBI): domain Eukaryota; kingdom Metazoa; phylum Chordata; class Actinopteri; order Cypriniformes; family Cyprinidae; genus Tor; species Tor tambroides. The sequence continues at coordinate 10,199 of JAFVLL020026077.1, forward strand.
AAATATGGTGTGGTTTTTACTGCTAGTAAATTGTACAAATTTAATTAAAATGAAACAGCAAGTAACATTGTTATAAATATGAATATCTGAAACAGAAAAGTTGAAATAGCATTTTTCCATAGAACATACTCAAGTAATATTTGTTTTAATTGCAACACTGTCAGGTTGGGGTAAGTGTCACATGCTCAAATGCTATCTATCTATCTATCTATCTATCTATCTGTCTATCTGTCTATCTATCTATCTATCTATCTATCTATATGTGTTTGTGTGTGTGTGTGTGTGTGTGTGTGTGTGTAAATAATAATAATAATAATATTTTTTTGTAAAACATAACTCCAGTAATATTGGTTTTAATTGTAACATAGAAGAAAAAGAATATAATATATAAAATATTTTATATATTAAATATAAAATATATTAAATAAATATATATTATTATATAATAATTGGGGTAGGTTGTCACATACTTAAATTTTTTAATATATAGAATTTTAATATATTGTGTGTGTGAGTGTATGTGTGTGTGTGTGTGTGTGTGTGTGTATATATATATATATATATATATATATATATATACATATTTATTATTATTATTATTTTATTTTGTAAAACATACTCCAGCAATATGGGTTTTGCTTGCAACATTGACAAATATATATATTTTACAGTGTACATTACAGTGTAGATTTGAACCTAAATTTAACCATACGTTGGAGTAGGTTGTCACATGCTTTAATTTTTTTAATATATAGAATTTTAATTGATTCTATCTGCGTGTGTGTGATAATAACAATAATAATAATAATAATGCCTTTGTTGAGCACATTTGAAGTAATTCAACCAAGCTATTATTGATTACTGTGAAGGTCACATCAATACAGTGACCCAGTAATCTGCTCAGTTTTTGCTGCATGGTTTTGATCACACACAGACTATGTGTAATTTATCAGTTGTGAGAGACATTGAGCTGCTTGTGACAGCAGAGCATGAGGAGGATACAGGTGCTCCAGGGAAAGCAGGCTTTGCATGCTACAGCGAGTCTGGCTGATAGGATGGGCCGGTAACATATGGTGATGGCCATGTGGCAGTCAGAGACACAATCCTGTCATTTATACTGAGACAGACCTGAGTGTGAGAGAGATTTAAGCCTATTTCAAAACCACACATTGCATTTAAAGAAATTCCCATTGTATGATCTCCTTTATTTTCACCATATAGACATTTCAATAAACCCATGCTTAGTAAACTTCAGTGTGTAACTCGCCCTGGAGTGAACAGGTTGTGAATTATAACTCTGTACTATTATTTTTTAAGCAATCTGACTGATGTTTTCCCTGGCAGATAATAAAACGGTCATGTGGTTTATTTAAAATGGTTTATGTGATGTCAAGAAAGACTGCAAAAAAAAAAAAAATGCAGTTACATAGAAATATGCAGAGAGAGGCAAAATATGTAAAATTTTGTATTTGATATTTTTCCATGCTTTTGCAAAATTTAATAACATTTTATTTGCTAATTTGTGAATTTTTGCAACAAGATAATGTATCCTGCATGGTTGATGAGATAATGTCACAGCACCATCTGCTGGTTTGATCTCCACACAACAATACTGTAGAGACACTAGGGTACAGTGTTGGCAGTGGATTGTATTACCATGATACTGATTTTTTTAAATACTATATTCATGTTACACGGTATGGTATTTAAATAGTAAGGTAAGGCACTTAAAAGAATACTATAGTACTAACCTATAGTAGAAAACAATGGTATTGCCATGGTACCAATTTAAAAACCCACTGCATTACCATCTGCAAAACAACAAAAACAAAAAAACAAAACAAAAGCATAGTACCCTTTTCTAGTGGAGCAGCTCCCTTTCTCTTGTCCTGGAAATAAAAATGAAGTAATTCTCCAGACGGAGCAGCAGAGAGTGCTATAACACAAAAAATAGACTACAGTCCACTCCACAGTCACTTCATTTTAAGAGCACACAGAAATAGAGTTCAAAGAGTTCTGCTATATTTACTCCATCTCCATGACCTGCTGGTACTTTTGTTTGAGTCAGAGGTCAAATCACCAGTCTACTTGTCAACAAGACACATTTACTGTGCCATATTTGTGCTAAGACACAAACATATAAAAAGCCAGAGGATAATTGTATTAATCAAATCTTTCTCTTTCTCAGCTCAAGACACTTAATTGAGTTCTCAATCATTCCTCATAAATATTTTAACAAGAAATAAAAATAGATACAGATTAGACTGTTCCTGACAGAGTAAGAGCTATTAAATGAATGTGGATATCATAGATGAGATTTTGATGAAAAATATTTGTATTTGAGAAATTCCAAGCACATAAGACACCGCTGAGAAAACTAAAGCAGACACGTGAGAAATCTTGCTCTCAGGAGAAAGCCTCTATTTGATTTTCATGGAGTCTGTCTAGGAGAAACAATTAAGATGTTAAAGAGCCCATACCCCTCACAAGGCCACTGACGGTTTTAACCTTATTCACACTTGTGCAAATGTTGTGTTTCACTGTCCAGAAAAACCCAAGGCCAAACAAACCAACAATCTTTCTTTCTTTCAAACTCTTCAAACTCTCACATATACATGCACACTCTAGCACGCTGAACTACAATTCAGTCATTTTATGTCATATTATACCAAATGACAAGACTGTCCCCAGTGTACCCATGAGTGCCTGGAGCGTGAGCTTTTGAGAGGAAACAGAGCTGGATCAATGCTCTGCTGTAGGACTGTTTGCAGTCCTGAGGCTCCAACTGTTCCACACTAAACAGCATCAGAGCAACATCAAAAACTGTCTGTACCGGAGATACCCAGAAACGTCAGAGATGACAATGTATCTCTTTTGTTTTCCTGATAAAAGCCAGTTGGCATGTGGAGGAACAGTGTGCAAGTCCAACACAGATGGTTCTTTATTAAGGTTTAGTTTTGGTATAGATGGTAGATTACCATCTATATAAACATTTCCCCTTTTAGTTTATGTTTCCTTTCCACAAAAATATGCCCAACAGACTTTCCACCAGCAAATCCATCCATATACACCTTTGTTAACTGTTGCTGGCTCTAGAATCCTCCTTCATTTTATCAGTGCTTCAACTAAAGCTATAAGCATAAGTCTGCAATAATATGGCTTCTTCTATTCCACCATGTTTTCAACCGAACAGGCGTCATTGACATGTAAATACGAGCGGTCATGTGTTAATGAATTCAGCTGTGTATTGTCAGGAAGTTGGCGAGACATTTTTGCAGCTTATTTTCAATAGATGGTCTTTTTGGACTGTGGAGGAAGTGTTGAGCTCTGTAAGTGTTATACACTGAACTTAAGTGACTCCTTTAAGGGAACAAATCTGGTAATTGTGATGTTCTTTAAAAAGCTGCATGTATTGATTCTGGACTTCTGTTCCTTACACAGAGTTCTTTAATTCCTCTTGTGTATAAGCTTGAAAGTCTTTGAATGAAGGTTTTGAAGTATAACTTTAATGAAGCTTATACTTTTCATTTATAACAGTTGCTGTTTGAATAACTCTTTTCCATACATCAGCTATACAAGAAAGAACTACACATATTTCAAAACCAACCTCCTCCAGCCTTGAGAGTTTTGATGTTCAGCCTTTGATGCAGAGCTGAAAGAGAGAACTCTTTATCTAAAAGGACTTTTTTTTATAAACCAGAACAGCAGGACTCGAGCTCAGATACCTCAGTCCAATTACCTGCCTGAACCAAAACCAAATGTGAGCGGTAATTACCTTAAAATTAGAGCCCTCTCACAGAGTTCATGACACGAGAAGTGGTCCATAACTCTTGTGCTGTTGAAGAGATATATCGGGTGTATTAATCTGAGAACAAAAGCCCAGACTGGAGCAGATATGGTGTGTTATTGAGGTTAAAAGAGGAAAAGTGCTCATTAGCTGTGTAAATAAGCACTAATGGGGCAAGGGCATTTTGTTCTGCTTTGATCAATACCAGCAGAATCACGGTGTCTCTATGACAACCTGTGCTACTTCAGAGAGAAACACGTCTCTTAAAGTCAAGATGAAATTAAAACTGACACTGGCTACTTTCTTAAAAGTATAGTTCACCCAGATTTGGAATAATATGGTATTAAATCACCAAATTGATCCTCTGCAGTGAATGGGTGCCGTCAGAATGAGAGTCCAAACAGCTAATAGAAACTATAATGCATAAATAACTCACACGACTCTAGTCCATCAGTTAATATCTTGTGTAGCAAAAAGCTGCGTGTTTAAGAAACTAATTCATCAAGGCATTTTATCTTTAAACCGCAGCTTTTGGGCAAAATAAGAGTCCATAACCTATAATAACGCTGGATTATTGTGATGTTTTTGAGGTCCTTTTCACTTAGCGTCTGTTTTGGTTACCCAAAATAGCCAGGTATCCAGAGCTGTGTAGATTACTTACAAATTGTAGTCCATTACTGATTCCAAATGACATGACAAAAATTGTAGTTAGTAAAGTAATTCATTACATTACACATTTTAGGTAATATAATTAGACTACTTTTTGATTACTTTTAGATTACTTTTGACCTAAATCGTTTATCGCATTGATTTGAATAGGATAATATTGTACCATATTGGTATAAAAATACAAAGAGTAAGAAAATATATTTCATTTCATTCATAATTAACAACATGAAGTGCATTAAACATTATGTCAAGGTTTCCCAAACTGGGGTTCATGAGTTTAATGAAAAGCTTATAATTAATTAAATCATAAAAATCTAACATTAAAGTAAATTATTTTAAAATAACATCAATCAAAATAAACCACTTACTACAAAATGAAGTATTATATTTGTTTACCTGCATGTCATGTGAGCATGAACTAACATCAGAGAACCGTGAACATGCAAATGTGACACTATTCACTATTAAAATATTTATTTTAAAATCTCAGGTGTATTTCAAGTAAATATATTAGGCGAAAGAGGTTCAGATGACAAAAAAGTTTGGGAATGCCTGCAGTACATGTAAATAAGAAATAACATGAATTTGTGCATTTTAATGTGTTAGAAAGCCTTCCAGTGACATAGTAATACATGGTTAAAGTGATAATTCAAATAAAAATTAATGTGTGCATCAGAAGTGGATGTAATCCAGTGGTCAAATGCTTTGTAGCCACTTTACTTATTACTGGTCTTTGTGTGAATTTCCACAAAACTGCAAGACTTTCTGAATGTATATAAACAGTAGGCTATTTAAGAAAGGAACATTTAAAAATGAAAAAGAGGAATAAAGGAGCTACTGTGTGTGTGTGTGTGTGTGTGTGTGTGTGTGTGAATAATATGTCTATATGTTAAAGCAGTATTGTATTGTATTCTACGTGTTTTTTGAATGTATTGAGCTGCCATGACAATTTAATTTCCCTTCGGGGATTAATAAAGTTTATCTAATCTAATCATGTAAGCAATAAAATAGTAACTGTATTCTGATTACAAGTATTTTAAAATGTAATTTAATCTAATTACAAGAACTTTTTGCAATCTGATTATGTAAACCAGATTACATGTAATCAGTTACTACCCATCTCTGCAAGTATCTGATCACTGAATGCTGTGACTGACCAATCAAGCATACAAGAGAGCCAAGTAATAATATGAATTAACAGTAATGTAATTGTCACAAATCCGGTTCGTGGTTTTCCGTCTACTCGCCACCAAATATTGCCTCCCAGTTACATTGACTCACACACTACACAAACTGCTGCAGTTCACCCCGGACTACAGTTCCCATCATCCATTGCACTGATTACACACACACAGCTGCAACAAATCAGACACACTTTATAAGCCTTGGACTTCCTCTTTCGGATCACCGAGTATTTTCTGTGTTTATCACTCTCCTAGTGATAGCAACTTTATGGAGCCATTCTGTGTTTCCTGAGTTCAAGTCTAGTCTGTCCTGTTTTACCTGTGTCTTGATTCTAGCCTGGTTTACCTCGTTCTGTCTGATCTCTGCCTGCCCTGTAGCTTATAGCCTGTCTTGGATTTACCCTTTGCCTTGCTGTTTCGCACTGTGTTTGCACCTCGCCTGGACTATCTTCTATTTGTGGATTCCCCTTTCGCCTCACCCTCAGGATTAAGTTCACCATCGATCAACCCACGCCTGTTTTAGGATTACTCTTGTGTCTTGTCTGTGCCATACCTGTGTGCTGATGTTCGACCCTGCCTGTGTTTTGACCATGTCTTTCAATAAAGCTATGCGTATGGATTCGCATTGTCTCTTGTCTCAGTCGCCCCGTTACAGTAATGCTGGTTACTGTAATGAAAATTACAGCAACAATAACCATCGATTAGAAAATGAAGTGTTATTACTTGGGGATGCTCTAGAGCAGGGGTGGGCAAACTCGGCCCTTCCAGGCCACTTTCTTCAGAGTTCACCTCCAACCCTAATCAAACACACCTGATCCAGCTAATCATTGTCTTCAAGACTACTAGAAGGCTACAGGCAGGTGAGTTTTATCAGGGTTGGATCAAATCTCTGCAGGAAAGTGGTCTGGAAGGGCCAAGTTTGCCCATCACTGCTCTAGAGAGTAAACTTAAACTTGATGTCCTGGTCTCTATCTCTGTTCCCAGCAGGTGAAGGCTCAAATAAACATGGCCTGATTCCTGGGACAACATTTTCATCCTCTGCAAACTCGCATTCAGGTCTGGATTCATTCTGATATAAAACTTTTTCGCATCAGTCGATTCCTGATAAAATCAATTCTCATTCTGCATTATGAAATACATCACTTAAGAAAGTAAAATTGTGACAAGTGCACATATAATAAATGTGTCTTTGTAAGTCTTGATGATATTTTGACTGTGACTGGACAGGCTGCTAAAATATTACTCATGCAAAAATTTTTTTGTTTGAGACATTTTGAAAAATAATTTTAAAAAGTCTTTTGGAGAACTCAGAAAAGAAATCCCAAATGTGTAGAGAGTTACGAGCAGAAATTTATTCTTTTTTACTTTGATACCCTTTTCCCTTTTTCTTTATAAAAAGTCCCAGCTTAGTCCTCTTTTTAAAGCTCTACCCGGCTTCCTTTTTTCTTTTGCATTTTACCCTATTTCTGCTTCTGTACAACATAACCGCACCAAAATATTAACTTGGCAAGCACCCTGAAGGAGACAAAGCAATGTTTGCAGAGATGAATATCATATAAGCCTAAGACTCAGAACGTTGCTAACATTGCCTCGATTCATCACGTCTCTGTTTATCTCTGTACATGTGTGTGTAAACGATTTAGGCTCTTTGACCTGGAAGTGCATGACCCAGATGTGCATTTCTTCCTGATCCCAGAGATTCCATTCAATCATGCGAGGACAATCCTCAAGTCCCTAATCCCACTAGCCGAAGGGAAATCACGCAAAGTGGTGAGTCAAAGGGGATTATCAGACGCATGTAAAACCCTTGCATGTAAAACACTTCCCAAAACCAGATTTCCCTATCAAAACACAAACATTGACTTTTTCTGAGGAAATGTAATCTCTGAAGGAAAGAAGTGACCTCAGTAGACAGACATGTATATTTGTGTTGACACGCACTGAAATCGATTAATAGACAAACTGCACTGCCTGACCCAGTGGAAATGAGCTAAAAAAAATGGGTTAGAAATCAGCAGTTGTGTGGTCACGCATATGGCTGTTACTTACAAAATAACCTTATTTTATCCATTAATTTATTATATGATATGATACATGATGTTCTACAACATGATACAAGATTTAATATAATCTGTGATAAGATATGTGCTACTATATATGATACATGATATGATGTGACATGATTTTTTATGCAATCCAGTTTGATATAGTCTATGATTAGAAATATATAGTACTGTTCAGAAGTTTGTGGATGAAGATGATTTTTTTAAATGTTTTTGAAAGAAGTCTCTTATGCTTACCAAGGCTGCATTTAAATACAGTACAAAAGTACTGTAGAAACAGAAATATTGGGGAATATTATTACAATTAAAATAATTTTGATGAATACAAATTTTAAAATAGATTTTCTCAAACTTTAATATGAAAGGCCAAAAATCCAACTTGACTGAGGGCTGTGGACCAAAAGTAAATGTTGCATTATATCCAACTATAATATATTATTATAAAATATTAAATTGAATAATAATAATAATAAAACAAAGGAAATTAACAATTTTAACAATTCTTTTGAAAAATCTGTTTGTTTTTTTTTAATAAAATTCACCATAAATCACCTCAAATTCACATTTCAATACAAAAATAAAATGTAAAAAAGTTTTTAAAAATACATAATTTAGAAATGAAGATGTGCTTCAATGGAATTTTTTTTCTATTTTTTCCCTCCTCTTGTTATATGGCATGGTGTGCCAAATAAAAGTCATCACCAGCCAACTTTGGTCCGCAGGCTGGTTTAGATAAAAAGAATTTATTTGAAATAGAAATTATTTGTAACATTAGAAATTCTAATGGCACCCATTCACTGCAGATGATCCATCTGATTCATCTTGGAAGATTTGTGTAAAATTTCAGCAATTTTGGGGGGTGGGTTTCTTTAAGATTTTAAGGAAACCACACAAATAGTCATATGCAGAGTAAGAAAACATATTTAAACTTAATACATCCTTTCTGAAAAAAAGAAAAAAAATCTTACTAACCCAAAACTTTTGAATGGTTGTGTATATGATAAACACAATATTATCTGCATACTGTTGTTCATCAGGGTGGGCCAATAATAATGGATAGATGTTGGTGTGTAAATGTGGGTGGCTGTATGATTACCAAAAGACTCCTTTTTGCAAATTAATTTCTATAAATGCTCTGGGTGAACTTTGCGAACATTAGAGTATGTCAACAAATCCATGCTATGTCCAGTTTAAATTGTTGATTTACTGTGTTTTTTTTTCCGTTCAGCAAGAGAAAGCCAAACGCGAAGGCAAACCTCCTCTGAGGACTGTCTGCATGTGGCTGTCAATCATCTGTTCCTGCACGGCTGTGTTTGCGTCCCTTGTGTGCTGGTGTGTGTGTTAGTCCCGGCAGCCCAGCTATGACTCATACAACACTAACACACAGATAGAGAGAGAGGAGGAGGGTCTCTTATCAAGGCCCTGTTAGATCTATTCTGAGCCCTCCAGTCCAAAGGTCATTAGCATAAAACGTGTTAGATAAAAAGAGCCGATGGAGGTTTTTGCATCGCATTGCTCAATTAGTCAAATGAATTGGGCATGAAAAAACAGGTGTCTGATCAGCTCTCCTACGATGCTTCAAATGTGCAGCATGTGCTGACATATATGTCACCTTTCCTCATCTGGTTTGAACAAGCTTGAGCTATAAACGTAGTCTTTAGTTCTGATTGATCAGACACTGTTGACTTTTAATGGAAAGCAGAATTTTTTTTTTAATTAACCCATTTGATATACTAATGTAAATCTCATCCCTAGGCCACACAGAACATTTGGAAACTAAGCTTCAAAAATAGGGTCATTCAAAAATAATCATGGTTGTGATTTATATTAACATATGCCCTTTGTGAAAGATGTTAGCCAGTTATATGTTTGAGATAACATATAGTCAGTGAATTGATAAACCTCCACAGGGTGACGAGGGGCAAAAAACATGAAATATGATTGATTTGACACTGTTTTGATTTTAAATTATTTATATAATTATTTATGTAAATATTTACAATTTATATTATTTATATTATGTTCAAAATTTGGGTCAGTATAATATTTTATTTATTTATTTTTTTAAATATTAATACTTTTAATTAGCAAGAACACACTAAACTGATCCAAAGTGACAGTTAAGACATTTCTATTTCAAATCAATGCTGTTCTTTTGAACGCTCTATTCATCAAAGAATCCTGAAAAAAGTGTTTAAAAAAATAAAGCAACACAACTGATTTCAACATAAGAAATGGTTCTTGAACACCAAATTGGCATATTACAATGATTTCTGAAGGATCACGTAACACTGAAGACTGTAGTAATCATGCTGAAAATTCAGCTTTGCCATCACAGAAATAAATTAGTTTTATTCATATTAAATATAGTGCTATCAAATGATTAATTGTGATTAATCGCATCAATTTTTAAAAAAATATTTACATGTATTTACATGTATATATTTATATTCATATAATTTATATTATATATAAATATATTTATTATATAAACAAAATATTTTTCTTAAATATATACATGCATGTGTTTGTATGTATATATACATAATAAATATACTGTCACAGAACGGCCAGGCTCCACCCTCAGTCAATTACCACGATCCACCTCACCCGAGTTCTAATCGCACGCACCTGCACACCATCACCACTGTCATCAAGAACCACATAAGAGCACTCACCTCAGCTCACTCAGTTGTCCGATCTCGTTCGTGCAACGTGGACTCACATCTACTGAACTCGTATGGTGAATATTCCCTCTGTACTCCTTACCTGCCTGAACTTACCTCCTGTTCTC
>JAFVLL020026079.1:0-51311 GCA_021397915.2 Tor tambroides
TACCTCCTGTTTCTGCTCCTTGTGTTCTCCCCCTCCTTCAGAACGTCCTCCTCTGTGGTCAGTGTGCTTCTGAAGATCTCCTCGTCAGTGTCGATCCCCGTATCTGTGAATTAAGGAAAGACTGTCAGTGATCATCATTCCCATCCATCGAATCATCCAGATACCAAGATACTCACCTGCTATCACTCTTGCACTGCACCCCGATCCAAACTGGTCAATAAACTGTTTTATGATTTTACTTACCTCAGTGTCCTGTCTGCATACAGTATGTTACAATGTTGTTCAATACTATATGATTGTATTATGAACATTTAATAATAGTTATTTAATATATTAACTTGTACTTAATTTATACAATGAATATTGTTTAAAGCAGCCTCATATTCATAAACAGGTAAATATCATTATGAAACAAATTTAAATAAAAAATATGAAACAAATTCAATTTCAGCTCTATAGCAGCTCCACGGAAGATAATAGTGTCATTATTCAACTAAGTTTAGTTCAGTGTTGTTTCAGGTCAGTTCAATAATAGTGTTGTAAATATATAGTTCATAAATTAAGAAAGTTGACGTTGCAAAGTTAGTGTCATTACCCAGCTTAATTTAGTTTGAATTTTGTTCTCATCAGTGCAGTTAAATCAATTATCAATACCTAGCTCCTATCTGTGACCCCATGGGGCTCATTAAATCACATTTTGAAAACCACCTTGTTAAGTAAAAAAGCTTGTGAATATACATTAAACAATATAAAAAAAACATAGTAGTAGCTAAACGTTGCATATTTGATATGCTTGTACATATGTTGGCCTATGCATTCAAGATACCAGAGACCCTTGCCTTCAACAAACTATGAAATCTATTCACAGATTTCTGTGATTTCCTGTGTTTTCACAGGTTTCTGTAGACATATTTGAGATTAATGTCGATACCAGGTGTAAACAGCAATTTGTTTAGCCAACCACTTGAGCAACTGAGCGCCCATGAGTAAAGAGGACAGCACTGAGGTCGCATACTATTAGGGGTGCAACTGCCAGTGAGATGAATGGGTTTACTCCAGGTACTCAACACATTCTCACTCTAAGCCAGGGTCAAGTGACCCAGTTAGAGGTGGCAACTCCATAGTTAATCTAAAAAATAGTGTAGAATCAGTTCTGTACTGTATGTGTGCTGTGTATGAACTTCATGCTGTCTAGTTGAAGCAGACTCATATGGCGTAATGACAGCGTAACATGTTTTGAAAGCCCGTCATTCACTTGTTTATACAGTTATATGAAAAATACTCTTTACAAGCTTTTTTGATGCAGGAGATTTCATGTAAGAGTTCTCCATGAGATATCTCGTTTATTATTCATCATGTAAGTGTACACTGTCATTGCCAGTGAGCTGCTGAACAGCAGTAATAGCCATCATCTGATCTATTATTCATAATCAGCAATTTGCATAAGCAGCACTACGGTCTCCCAAATGACTATGTTAAAGCTACGGTCAGGTGATCCTGATAGAGGTGCTAACTCTACGGCTCTTTCGCAAACATTAAAGGAGCACTAGGGCAGAAGCACCGGTGCTCAGTGACTAGCTTTTGATTTTTGCTGCGGGTTTATCACCCACTGACACCTCCTGTATTTGAATAAGCGATTAAGCTTTGTCACTGCTGGAGGCTGTGTGTTGCCTCATTGATGGCTGTAGTGAAAGACCAAAATTACAACAAAAACAAGCAGAGGAGTTCAGGGACTCAGTCAGACATCCTCAGGTCAGTGTCAGGCCTTTTATCTCATCAAACAAAAATATTAAAATTCTTCCCTTTTATAGGTTCTGCAGATATATTGCTGAAAGAACTCATGCTATTTCTTTCCTGTGTTGGCATATTTCCCATGGAAACAGGAAGTTGCGGTGGGACATACAGTATCATAACAAGGGTTGCCACGCCTGCAAAACAAATCCTGCCCAACTGCAATTCAAAACTAGCCTAATAGTACTTTTCCTGCAGTTTTTTCCACAGTCCCCCTCTGTCGATATTGTGTTCCGGGTTGGGGAAAGATCGCTTTAACCCGTGGACTAAAAGACAGTAAAAGTAGCCCAATTCCACTGTTAAACCGTGGACTTGGCAACCTTGATGGCCTCATCCTAATACAAGGTTGTTCGCATCACCCTGATTTCTTGGAATTTTTTTTTTTTTTAACTAGCTCTTGGATTGTAGAAAATAAGCTGAAGCAAATGAGCAAAACTTGAAGTTTTAAAGCCTAAATACTATCGGCCGAAGTAAAAAGCTAAACCATGGGCTATAAACAAACTATACCGCAGTCACATGACTTCAACGTTATCACCATTGATCATCCAATAACTCTTTTAGTCTTTATTTAAAAACATTTTCCCTAAAAGTTTGAGTTGGAATAGTTTGTAAGAGCATGATTATACACATAACGAGGCTGTAAAAGTGGACTAATAATTCAGTTCAGCTTGATAACGTTTAATATCTTTGACAATCTCTTTAATCACAATTATTGGTTTATGTTATCTTGTAGAATAAAAAATGAAAATTTTTTATTCTACAAGATAATTTTTCTATAGGCTTCATTCATTTTTTCTATAGGCTTCAAAAATGAAACATTTGCTATTGCTAGTCATTTGCAGGCGCTATTAAGGGAGAGAAAGAGACTGTAAAGAGACTGTATTTGTAGGAGTACATTATCAAATACATGCTAAAAGACAAAAACTAAAAGCAACAAAATTTAAACTTTGAATTAAATATGTTTTTTGAGAGCTGAAGGGCTTGCTGCACCATTTGTGTACTGTGCTGCACTTTAACCACATTTTTCAGTAGCGTGACAGTGGCTCAACTGTTTTCAAAATAGTGTTGCTTTTCCCAGGGGCACCTGCAGGTCCATGATCCATGATACACGGAAGGAAAAAAAGGTCTTAGGTCCTTTATATTAAACACATTTAAAATAGAAAACACATTTCTGTCCTATACAGCTTCTTTCCTTATAAATGATCTCAAAGTTATAGGTCAAAATACCTACTATATATTCACAACCGCAAAAAAAACAACAACAAAAAAACAAAACAAAACAAGAATGAATTATTTAAAAATGCTCACGTACCAGTAGCTCATAACTTATAATTATTTTCAGTAAGTTAATGTATTAGATATCTTATACTAACAGCAAACAACTATTTTACAATCTAGGCTATTTCAATTCATGAATATAATTTTATTTATAATAACCAGGAACCATTTGACACTTTAAGCATTTGAAAAGATTCTGAGACATAACATCCTGTGGAAATGTCATTTTTCAAGTTGAAGGAATGTGTCTGGTAGATTTATTTCCACAGTCATTTCAGTGACACAGTGGGTGGTCACATATTGATTTAAATGTGGATATGGATGTGATTTTAAAGTAACATTTTTACACATTTCAATAAAGACTTTTTAATACATATTTGAATTTCATTACCTTTACATCAAGTAACTTCATCAAAGGTGAAAAAACAACTTTATTACTTGAGTAAAAGTACAGATACTGGTGGTCAAATATAACTCCATTACAAGTGAAAATTGTAAGGACAGAGTTTTTCTTAAGTAAAAGTACTTGCTTTTAAAAGCACTTAAGTACCAAAAGTACATTTCCTTTTTTTATGTCAACGCACTGTATTATTATTGTTGTATTTAATACAGTACTTGCAATACCTTATGCCTCTGAAGCAACTTACAATACATTATGCCTACTGAATACACTAACTATTTTGTAGTATATCTTTGGAATAAATACCTTTTAGAATGTTAATGTGTTATGTACTTAATGAGGAGTTTTTTTTATAAACGAATTGAGATAAGTGAGTTGACAAAAAAACAATTTTATTTAACACCCCTAGTACCCACCTCTGGTAGTGTGCATACATCTACTATTCATCCACATTTGAATCAAGTGGATTTTGAAATTCCTGTAAATACAGGCTGAATAAAAAACAACAACAACAAAAAATTGAACCTGCTTTAAAACCCAGCAACACAACCGAAGCTGTATAACTTTACTACAGCAACACTGCTTTAGCAAATAAGCAAAACAGCAAGGTTTATTTGACAAAAACAAACATTTAAAAAATGCTCTGTAATCGCTCTTGTGGAATTTTGATGTCATACACACGACAGCGCTGCTTCAAGTCGGGTGTCAAGTCAAGGATGATCTGTGACAATCAGAACTACAATAGAATTAATTAGTATTAAAATATTCGGTAACACTTTAGAATAGGGAACACTAATTCACTATTAACTATGACTTTTCCCTCAATAAATTCTAATTTGCTGCTTATTAATAGTTAGTAAGGTAGTTGTTAAGTTTAGGTATTGGCTAGGATTAGGGATGTAGAATAAGGTCATGTAGAATAAGGCATTAATATGTGCTTAATTACTACTAATAAATGGCTAATATTCTAGTAATATGCATGCTTATAAGCAACTAGTTAAGAGACCTTAAAATAAAGTGTTACCAAATATTCAATCAGAACTAGTTAAAACCCAAAGGTATCAGCTGTAAAATAATGCCTTTTACAGCACTTAGCACACTTTATTTTGACGGTCTCTTTTGAACATTCTGTTAACACTAAGTAATGTTGCAACTACATGTCAACAAACTCTCATTAGAGTATTAGTAGACTGTCTGCTTCATATCTGCTAACGCTTTATTGTGATGGTCTCCCAACAGACACTCTACTGACTGACTGTAAGTAACTTTGCAAGTACATCAACATTCTAATTCTAACCTTACCAATCTACTAATACTCTACTAATACTCTAATGAGAGTTAGTAGATATGTAGGTGCAAGGTTACTTATAGTCAACAGAATGTGTTAAAGGGACCGTCAAAATAAAGTGAAACCAAGAATTGTGAAAGTGAGGCTACACAATATTGAAACAACACAGCTTAATATATAACATATATAAGAATATATATCCTTTTATAGGAAATTGACCTATCGGTAAACCCCATCCCCCTTAGTTGCTCCCTCGGAGAAACAAACGGAGTTGCTCACTGTCTTACAATGACAGCTGCAGTTTGAAAACCTTGTCCCATGATGTTTTTGCACAATTTTGGACACAGAAGGCCACCAAATGGGAATTAAATATTCCATGGAGTGATTTATAAAATATTTAAAAATAAATACGATGGGTAACTCGAAGCGAGACTTTACAGATGCAAGCAGGAGAAGTCTCATATTACGGTTGGTCATCACGATCGCGGATGACAACATGCAGGATCAACAATGTTCATGTATCACAGGGTATGATTAAATTAATGTACATTTAACCAGTTTAATATGAAGAGACAGTGAAATGTAGACCTTCGTTTATGTGTTTTTGCCCTACACTGTACAAGACATGAGAAAGGTATGCTATATAGGTTTGTATGTTAGCATGGACACACTAACTTTAACATTAGCTAGTTTTAGCCAGAGATACCTTGCTGAAGCACAAGATAACATTAATGATCTACTTGAGCAGATGAAAATTGTAACTTAATGAGTGTATTGTCTTCATTTGTTTTGGGGTTGAATACATAGGGACATTTTGCTCTGTTTTGTTTGGATTCAGGAAATGTAATAAAATAAATTATATTGCATCCATCCTCTCAGGATACCTGGAATCAATGTTACAAGTACACCAGGCACATCGTTTTTGCATTTTTGAAGCATAAACCCCATAAAACTGATGTGAGCTTCGGATCTTACAATGTTTCTCTATGGCGCTGAAACCTAAAGACGTCTGAGTTCCACTCCCCCTGCAACTGATACTCGACTGCCACTGGCTAGTCTGCGTTTGAGGGGAGGGGCTTACCGATAGGAAAATTGTGGTACTGTGTTCATTAATACACATGCAGCTCACTATATGGTGTTTTAGTATCTAAGAACGACTTTGTTCATTTACTCTGAATCAAGCCCCTCTTAGAAGTTGAAACATTCATAATGTATTCCATTTTTTTCATGCTTTTTATTTTGGACTTCAAGTTCGGATTTAGTTCTTGTTTCCTGTTCCCCTCATCAGCTCCTTAGTTTTTGCGACTGTGTATTGTTAGCCAGTTACCCTGGGTGTATTTTAGCCCTTGTGTTTTAGTATTCTTTGTCAGGTCTTGTTGGATGTATCTCTGGTGTTTTTATGTTGCCTTCACATGCTCTTGGAATTAAAGTAAATACGAGTTTCCTAGGAAAAAGTGCACATGAATGCTCTCTGATGTCGTGTTTACAACTGGGAAGTTCAGAAATAATTTTGATACCCAAATTCCCGAGATGGGCAGGCCTCAAACTTTAAACATGATGGATGGGAAAAGGATTTCTGCTCTGCATGCTTTATTAGTTGTTGTTTTTTTTCCGCAACTTCATCGCCTTGTCTCATGACTTCAGAAGTGGGAATTAACAAATTTCTGATGGCACATGAAGGCAGCATGATTTCTGTTCATTGTTTCTGGTGCACAGTCTATGGATTTGACAAATATTGCGAATGCTAAAAGATTCTAGTTTGCTTGTTCATCGACAGCAGATTAATGATCATTGCGATTGAATTTTACCTCTGATTAAATTCTGCCAGTGTCAAGTTTTGAGGCACAGTCCAGCAGTGTGGTTTCTCTTATGGTAACAGTGAAATCAAGTACCACTGGGAGAACAGAACCTGATGATACGAATAGTGTGACAACAACAAACCACTTGCTCCACACACATTGCATTTATTTATTTATTATTTTCTTTTCAAGACAAGCCAATATCAAAATGAATGTTAGAGGTTGTTTTCATTTACTAGCCACCATTTCAATTCCACATGTGAATGCGTCACTGTCACTGTCACTGAACATGTCACAGATTGATGATAAACTCTTCTTGCACATGTCCATTTTAATAGTTGGGACTATGTTTGTACAGTCTGACAAGTAACAATTGTACACTATTATAATTGGTACAATGTGCTCCTGCTGTAAGCTTGTAAAAACAAAACAAAAAAATAAAAAAATAAAAATAAAATAAAATATTGATAAAATTAATATTAACAAAATATTTGTATTACTCTATAATAATAATATTATTATTAGCATAATTCCTTATTGTTGAATATTTTTTATTTAACAATAATCACACAAATCATAATATTTCCCAGTCATATGGAAGTCAAAAAAGACTTCAGATTAAAAAGTCATTTTTCAGCTTTTTCAAATGATTTACATTTTCTGTGCAGATGTACTTTTAACAAAATCACCCTTGTCATTTTAGAACGATTTATTATTTTTAAACAGAGCTATTTAAGTCAGCTACTGAAAATGCCTGTATTTGTTTCATATCTCAGTATATACAGTCATGGACAAAAATATCGGCACCCTTGGTAAATATGAACAAAGAAGGCTGTGAAAATTAATCTGCATTGTTAATCCTTTTGATCTTTTATTTAAAAAAATTAACAAAAATCTAACCTTTCATAATAAGAATTTAAAATGGGGGGAAATATCATTATGAAATAAATGTTTTTTCTCAAATACACCTTGGACACAATTATTGGCACCCCTCGAAATTCTTATAAGTAAATTATCTCTAAAGTATATTCCCATTCATATTCACAATTTTGAGCACTCCAGGGTGATTATGAACATGAAATTATCCAGCCATGGCTTCCTGTTTCACAGAAATATAAATAGGAGGGAAAACAAAGCCCAAATTCCCTTAATCATCCATCACAATGAGAAAAACCAAAGAATATATTTCTGATGTGCAGCAAAAGATAATTGAGCTTCACAAATTAGTGAAGTGGCTTTAAGAAAAGAGCTAGAGCAGTGAAAATTCCCATTTCCAACATCAGGGAAATAATTAAGAATTTCCAATCAACAGAAAATGTTACGAAACTGCCTGGAAGAGGACGTGTGTCTATATCGTCCTAATGCACGGTGAGAAGGAGAGTTTGAGTGGCTAAAGACTCTCCAAGGACCACAGCTGGAGAATTGCAGAAAATAGTTGAGTCTCGGGGTCAGAAAACCTTAAAAAAAATTGTCAAACAGCACCTACATCACCACATGTTGTTTGGGAGGGTTTCAAGAAAAATTCTCCTAGCTCATCCAAAAACAATCTCCAGCATATTCAGTTATCAGACATGACTGGAACTTCAAATGGGACTGGCTTCTATGGTCAGATGAAACTAAAAAATGAGCTTTTTAGCAGCAAACACTCAAGATGGGTTTGGTGAACACAGGGATAAAAAGTACCCCATGTGTACAATGAAATATACTGCTGTATTTTTGATGTTGTGGGCCTATATTTCTGCTGGAGGTCCTGGACATCTTGTTTAGACACATGGCATCATAGATTCTAATACCAACAGATAAAAAAATCAATATGTGACTGACTCTGTTAGAAATCTTATAATGGGCCATGTTTGGATCTTCCAGCCGTACAGTAATTCAAACACAAACCTCAAAAACAACACAAAAATGGGTCACTGAGCACAAAACCAAGCTTCTGCTATGGCCATTTCAGTCCTCTGACCTGAACCCTGGAGAAAATGAGTGAGATGAACTGAAGAGAAGAAGCGCCAACATGGAGCTGGGAATCTAAAGGATCTGGAGTGATTCTGGATGAAGGAATGGTTTCTGATCTCGTCAGGTGCTCTCTAACCTCATCAGGCATTATAGGAGAACATTTAGAGCTTTTAAACTGGCAAATGGAGGTTTCAAAAAGTACTGAATAAAAGGGTGACGTTAATTTTGGCCAATGTGTATTAGAGAAAAACATTTACTTCATAATGATATTTCACCCTGTTTTAAATTCTTATTATCCAATAAAAGGTTAGATTTTTGTGATTTTTTTAAAATAAAAGATCAAAAGTATTAAAAATGCAGATTAATTTTCACAGCTTTCTTTGATCATATTTACCAAGGGTGCCGATATTTTTGGCCATGACTGTATCACAGAAAACCTATATATTGCAGTGTCAAATATTTATTTGATTGTTTTATTTATATATATTTTTGCAATATTGTGCATTCCTAGTGAGAAGAGCTGCACCTGGGCATTGCACAACAAGAGTGAAATGAAAACAGCTGCCTGTTATATTTGCCCGTGATGGTGGACACAGGATGTTCTGAAATAACTTTGTTTAGTCTTTTGCCCTGTGGCTGAGAGTACACTAAAAAACTGCTAGCTAATGTTATGGCTGCTCCACGAAACAGTCTGCTGACATCACCGTTCATCTTTAATGCATCAAAGGGCATCTGAATGCTCCGACTGTTACAAGTCTGACATTAAAATGTGTGCGGATGGAAGAAAGAGTGCAAGCTCAGTTAAAATCAATCACTTTTAACAGCCACTTGACTTGAGTTTCATATTGGCTGCAACAGAACAGACTGTGTGACCTCTTGCCGCTCTGTATTGTTGTATGTTATTAATTGTTAATGCCTAAGAATTAACTCTGGTAGACGATACCACAGATACTCTTGAGTGATGCACCCACGGGACTTGTACGTAAACATAGAAGGATATTTCATGTACAATGTACAATCATATTTGATGTTTTTATGTAAGAGCTTTATGTAAGTCTTATCTCAGCTCATTATTTTTTAACACTGCAGGGATGTGAATGTGAGTTTAAAATACCAAACAACTGTACTCAATGACACTGTGTTTTGTTTCTTTGTGTATCATTGTTTGCTTGTGCGTCTTGAGGAATAGAAATTACTGTAGTTTTTATACACTACCATTCAAAAGTTTGGGGTCAGTAAAAAAAGTAATAACAGTAATATTAAAACTTTTTATATTAACATTTTTTAATGTTAAAACAATTTTAATATACTTTAACGTAATTTACTGCTGTGATGGCAAAACAGATTTTTGCGTCACATTTCAGTGTTGTAATAAGAAATGTTTCTTGAGCAGCAATTCAGTATATTAGAATGATTTCTGAAGGAATCATGCTACTATACTGATTTGCTGCTCAAGAAACTATTATTATCAATGTATTATCTAATTTATTAAACTAAACTAAGTTATTAAACTGTTAAGCAGCAAAAAATGGTTTTCACCACTGATAATAATAAGAACCATTATAAATAACTGAGCACCAGTAATAATTGGTTTCTGGATCATGTGATCATGAAGACTGGCAGCTGTTATAGTGGCTACTAAAAATTGAGCTTTCCCATCACAGCAATAAATTACATTTGAAAATATATTAAAATAGAAAACTGAACTAATATTTCAATAAATTACGGTTAATAATAATGTTAAAGTGCATATCATTTCACTGTATATAGTAAGATAACTTACAGTTAACCAAGCAACACCTTTTTCAGTTGAAATAAGTTTTTACAGTGTACAGTTGTAACAAAAGTGCTTTGCATAATTAAATGGAAAAGAATGTGAAAAGTTGTGTGAAAGTGTCTTCTGGCTAATTGGGATGGATGGTGAAACTGTCACGTAAGGGTTTGAGATCTTTCCACTTCAGATTAATTGTATGATTTTTGCAGTTTTAGAGCAAGAATTAATTTGTTTTAATGTAATTAATAAGTTTTAATGTCAGGTTGCTTTAACAACTGACTATATACAGTATATAGCTACATTTACATTTTCTGTAATATTTTTAGAAAACCATAACATGTATAAGTTATTGCATACATAAATGCAATAATTATGTTAATGTTAAACTATTTCTGCTATTGTTACCTTAATACTATTCAAGTATTGTTGCATTATATTTTACACACTATATTCATTTAGTTTACACACTATATTCATCAAGATTAAATGGATGATGGTTTCTCATTCATTTCTAACACTCGTGTTCATTTGTAAGCAAATTATGTATCGCCACTTTGGGTTTCTAGCTAACACCCACAGCTAGAATAAAAAACTATTTCAGCAGCAGAAAGGGACCATTGATCCTTAATGAAAAAGCTCAGTTGGCTACCCTTTGTTTGTCTGTCAGAACGCCGGACTAAATCATTTGAATAATACATTTATCATACCGTGAGTTCTACTCTAAAATTGCTGCTTTATGGGAATGCAGCCATAGCTGTCAGAACGGAGGGTTTAAAAGTTTAAATCCAGTTCTGAGCATATGGACTCAAGCTCCTGTTTAACATGGGTATAACAGATTTAATGTAAGTCAGTCTTCCATGAAACTCTTTTCAGAGCTGCAGTATGCTCAAATATTATACGCTCTCCAAACCATGCAAGAGATTCATTCAGGTACGTTTGAGTTCCCTGTGGTATTTCAAATACTGTCTTAAAATATATGTCACACAAATACAGTATATTAAAGATATATATTACTTTAGACTGTCTATATTTCACTCAGTACCAACTCTGATCTAATCAGAAAAAGCCCCTGAAAATATCCATGACCAATATGTTCAACAAGATACCTTTGGAAGCCCTGATAATAATTCATAGGCTGAGTGAGACCTTGTTTTTTTTTTCTTCCTTTCTGCACAATGATGCCTTTTATTACAGTGTTTCCAACGTGATCTAATGTTTGATTTCCACCTAAAACGGATATATTTTGGTGTGACTGTAAATGCAGACCTTGAGCCAAAAACTCATCACCAAACACCAATGACTTGTACATATGGGTACAGTCATTTTAGACACTTCCAAAACTGTTGCAACAGAGATGGAAATACAATTTTTAAATGATTGAATTATGTTCCCATTGTTGTTGCCACAGATTTGGGAGTGCATTTTTCTGTTCTAAAGAAGGGGGTGTCCCAATACTTTTGTCTATATAGTGCATGTACAAGTCATTGGTGTTTGGTGATGAGTTTTTGGCTCAAGGTCTGCATTTACAGTCACACCAGAGGTGTTAAACTGGGATTAGGACATGGTTTTATGCAGACCAGTCAAGTTCTTCCACACTGACTGAATCAATAATTTTCTTTTTGAACCTTGTCTTATACACAGAGGCATTGTCATGTTAGAATAGAAAAGGGTCCTGTCCAAACTTTTGCAATAAAATTAGAAGCACACAATTCCCTAGAATATCATTATATGCTTAAACATTAAGATTTATACTCATGGAAATTACTAAAGTAGTCAAACCTGCTCATTAGAAGGGGGCGACCCAATACGTTTGGCAATATAGTGTAATATGAGCTTACACTTTATTTTGACAGTCCACTTTAGACATTCTACTAACTATAAGTAACGCTGTAACTACATGTCAACTACATGTCAACTAATTCTCATTAATTTTAAACTACATGTCTACTAACTCTCAGAGTAGACTGTTAGGGTAGGTTTAGGGTTAGTAGAATAAGTTGACATATACCTGCAAAGTTTCTCATAGTCTGCATGTTGTATGTTGTGGATCCATCAAAATAAAGTGTTAGAAGTTAATAAGCAGACAGTCTTCTAATACTCTAATGACTGCTAGTTGACATGTAGTTGCAAAGTTACTTACTGTTAGTAGAATGACTAAAGTGGACTATCGAAATAAAATGTTACCTAATATGAATATGCTATTTGCACCACCATTGATGGAGGTTCTGGTAGATCTAGTAGTTCAGGAATTCCCATCTGTTAAAAAGGAAATGGATATGTGACATTGTCAAGGATGCCACCGAATTAGAAAGTTAAATGTGTTCCGTAATGACTTGACCTTTGATCTGAAAAGTAATGAAGACTTTTGGTTTTCACCATTGATAAAAATACCATTAATAATTGAGCAACAATAATAACTAAGCGGCAAATCAGCATATTAGAATGATTTCTAAAGGATTGTGCGAGACTGAAGACTGGAGTGATGATGCTGAAAATTCATGTGAAAATATATTAAAATAGAAAACATTTATTTAAAATTTTATAGTGACATAACAAAAAACACTTTTAAATGGATATTTAAACGGCATAATCAAATGGAATAGAATGTGAAAGAAGTTTTTCAAGCTGTGAAAGTGTCTACTGACATACAGTATTATTATTTCACTGTATGTAGTAAGGTAACTTACAGTTAACCAATTAAATTGACCATTTCAGTGATTCTAGTTCAGGAAAGTCCCATCAGTTAAAAAGGAAATAGACATGTGGAATTGTCAAGGATGCTGCTGAATTAGAGAGTTGAATGTGTTTTGTAATGATTTGATCTTTGAGCTGAAGAGTAATGAAGACCCTTGTTTCCAAAGTAGTGGATTCAGCTTCATAGATTTCATCTTACCTTCCCATGGCAAAAGACCTTTGACACTATAATGTAGTCCACCTGGGACGACCCGCTCCGGCTGTGCCAAGCTTAGTGGGACAAGGAAAGAAGCATGTGTTTCCCATTACGGGATTTATTTCTTGCAAAGAACATTTCAAAGACGAGCAGAATGGAACAGTTTTTTTGAAAATGATAAAAATAACATTTTTAGTAATCAAGCAATCAACGTATTCAGAAGCTTAAAATTAATTGTAAGCTTAAACTGCCAATTAATGTTATTTAGATTTTTTTATTTTGTTGTTCTTTTTATTCTTGGTGAATTTGTTCACACATTATCCTTTTGAAATAGTTATGAGTAATGCAACATATTTACTGTATAGCTTTATTTAGCAAATATTTAAAATGATTGGTGCTATATTATATAAAATTGTAGTCTATTAATAAATGTCAGGTATGTTTCTACATACAGTTTTAATTAAAACATATACAGTAGTAATTACATTGTGTAATATAGATACTACATTGTGCAGTGTGAAATATATGGGGATAAATTTCTGATAACCCAGGTGTAACTATAAGAAAACAATTTTCTTATTCATTTCTCGGTGGCAGTGCAGGCTGGCACAGTCCTCTGCAGCTCTGTCTCTGGCTAAGCAATTTATTCTCATTTGTATTGATGAATAAGTAGATCAAAATCAATACTCGGCTGAACTCCGAGTCCAAAGAGCACTGAAAAAGCTTTTTTACAATTCTGGCTGGCTACCTCAGGCTTTTATAGACACGGGCCTTTAAGTGAGATGCTTAATTCTCTCTACATTAAACCAGATTGAACATTTTAATGAGATTTATTGGTCAGGCTTCTCCTGTACGTTGCACTTTTTAGGAGTGAACCTTCATTTAGCACATAACCTTGTAGACTAAACGTGTTTAAACAAAAAGCTTAAAAATAGGAGAGTCCTCCATCTGAAACTGGAAATGATCACCATGCTAAAGTAATTTGAGTATTAAGCTCCGAGAAGCCATGCAGGAAAAGGGTGTTCTTAAAGACGCTGTATGTAATTTTTTGACTGTACTAAAGCACAAAAAATATCATAATATGTTTGCCAATAATTACAAAACATGCTAAGTTCACATTTGCTTCTCCAAAAAACAATGCTCCAGTTATTCTACTTTGAAATGTGTGTTCCATGTTGGAATGTCTGCCTTTGTTTTGATCTATGTGACTCTGCCTGCTGACGATGTGATTTTCGACACCTGGGGTTGCTAGTTGACAGAAGACACAGCGTGGAAGCCATTGAAGCAAGCAAACAAATTGGGTCAAAGATCACAGATTCTACCTGACCTAAAAAACCTCTGCTTCAATCTAACAAGCTCTATGGTCAGAGGAATATTAAAACGCAGATAAATCAATTCATAGACTTACAGTGTGTAAGGCTTGTCACTTTGCCAGTAGACCCTTCGCAAAGACCCAATCCCTTTCATTACTGTTGCAATGTCTGACAAGCCATGGCACTCTCATGCCATGAGATATGTTCTAACATAATGTTCTCACGCAGTAAAAAACAAACAAAAAAACATCACGGAGCAGGTTACTTTAGGTATGAAACAAAGTCTCAGTAAATTTTGCGATTTTTTAAGAACTTCAAATAATAAATACTATTTTGTTGCTCTTTAATGTGTCGTGACAAATCGCTGTAGCACCTAAGTTCAAGTTGCACATGAACCAATCATCTCTTCCTCTTTGCTAGTTATAGCATGAAATAAACATGAATGAACATCAGAATTTGTCTCGTTTCAACTGCGGAAAGATGTCAGTACACGCCATTTTTCAAGTTCAAGTCCACCAATGTTAATCTACTCTCCTGTCTGGTTTGTTTGTCAGACAAAAATGGCAGATTCGTCATTTTGATTGGTCAGATCGCCAGTCAATCAAACTTGGTGTGTATTGGAGTCTTTCCGCAGATTAAATAAAATACTTTCTGATGTTCATTTATGTTTATTTCATGCTTTAAGTAAATATAAAAAGACTATTGGTCCACGTGCCACTTGAACTGAGGCAATAGAGTGATCTGTCACAATACATTAAAGAGTTACAAAACAGTATTTATTGTTTGAATTTCTTAAAAAAAATGACAAAATTTGAAAGACTTTGTTTCATAACAGAAGTAACCTGCTCTGTCACTCATTCCTGTTGCATGTCCTTGATCTGGCAACCCACATGAACATCGAGTGTGAGGAGGAGAGAAACTTCTCTCTCCAACATTTTGAATTTGGACTGCAGAGCCCATTTCAACCACTAGTTGTCAATTTAGTTAAAACGTGGTAGCAACTGTTTTAGCACACCACCCAGAACACCATATAAACCACCAAGTAACACCTTATCAACGACCCAGAACAACATAGTAACTGCCATGTAACACCCTAGCAACCACTCAGCATTTAAGAAATGTCTAGTAACACCATATCAGCTACTTATAACACCTTGGATATCACCTAGAAATAATCCATGATCGTAGCAATTGCCTAGACCACCCTAGTAACTACTCAGAATGCTGTAGCAGCCACCTAGAAACCACCCAGAACACCATATCAACCACTTTAGAAACTGCATAGTAACACACTAGTTACCACCCAGAATGCTCTAGCAGTTAACTACCAACTTCCCATAACAACATTGCAACTTTCTAGTAACACCCTAGCAAATACCTTGACATACAAATCACCACTTACTAATCACTGAAAAACACCATAGAAACCACAGAAGATTCCCCACAGCTGTCTAGTAACTACCCAGAATGCTGTAGCAGCCACCTAGCAACCACCCATAACAACATATCAACCACTTTAGTAACTTCCTAGTAACACCCAGAATGCTCTAGCACTCCATCAACCACAGAGAGCACCATAGCAACTGACTAGTAACACCCCAGCAAACCAGTCAGAATGTTGTAGCTACCAGCCAGAACACCATATAAACCACATAGCAACACCCTGGCAATCACCTAGAAAAAAACATCAACCACTATAGCAATTGCCTAGTAACAACCTAGCACTCAGTAGCAAGTAACCACTCAGCACTTTAGCAACCACCTACAGCACCTTAGCAACCACTCTGCACTTAAGAAGTCACCTAGTAACACCCTAGAAACTATACTAATAAACAACCCAGAGCACAATATAAAACACTTCAGTAACTGCTTAGTAACACCCTAGAAACTATTTAAAACTTCAGCAGCCACCTGGTAACACCCTAGCAATTACTCAGAATGTTCTAGCAACTTGTAATGGCACAGCAACCACGTAAAATTCTCCAGCAATTAACAAGCATCCATTCAGAACATCATATCAACCACCTAGCAACCATCCAGAACATCATATCAACCACCTAGCAACTCCTTAACAACCACCCAGAATGTTGTAGCAGCCACTTGCTATAACAACCATCCAGAAAACCATAACAAGCACCTAGTAACTGCCCAGAACACTATATAAACAACTTTAGTAAATGCCTAGTAACACCCTAGAAACCACTCAGAATATTCTAGCTACCTAGCAACTCCCTTGTGGTACCTTGTGGTATCAGAACACCATATCAACCACCTAGCAAAGTTTTGGAAACCTCAGAAACACTCTAGAATGTGTGAAACACTCTCTTTTAATTTTCAAATCTTTTCAAACAGTCCAAGTTTTTGCTTAGATTCCAAGGCTTTCACACAAGGCCTCGTCAGGCCGGCATTCAAAATTTACCTTAACAAACTTTCCTTTTCTAGTTGTAGAAAAACAAAAGCCATTGCAACAAGAGCAAAAAAGAGCAAAAAACAATGCAACTAATTCCCTAAACGTGCTATGCAAGGTCAACCCTGGTCAAAGCATCAATCTGTCAATAGATCAACAAAATAAATGCAGCCGAACCCACCATGAAGCTTAAGGGATGCAGAGACTATCTCAATAATGAATGAAAGTATTTGAGAGATCTTTCTATAGAAATGCACAGCTGTATTTAGCTGTTGTCTCTGAGGAAAACACCACATGCTCGACCATCACAGCTGAAGTTATAAGATGCATTACATGTCAAGAGCACTTGTATTTATTCTTTCGCTGTAGCTTAACAAGATCCTTGATATAAACACCCACTACAGTTCATATGACGAAGGCTGAATGTGTGAATGTAAATAGAGAAGACATGCTCGCAGAAGGTTCATTACCATACTGGAGAATTCTGCGAGGTGCAAGGATGTACGTCTGTGGAGAGACTGCAGGTTCATTTAGTTCACGTCAGGTTCAACTAGGAGCGAGACGAGTTTTGTTACATTGCCGTGACTCAGTTTTATAATAATTTTTTGTGTGTGAAATACAATAGTTTTCTTAGTTTGGCCCATCATGCATCACTGCCTCCAGATCTACTGAGTTACACAATTTCTCTGTTTGCTATAAGAACTATATTTAATGAATAGTTCATTTTAAACGTAAAATTATATTAGCGGTGATGTCCAGCTATGTCATTGACCAGATCTAATCTTTTATTCTAAAATTAATTTAAAAATAAATTTATACACTGACTTAAATATACTTTTTTGTGATGACTATTGTGAATTATTAAACTGTTGTGATGTTTTTCCTTTCTGATGTAAAAACATTTACTTATTTGTGTATTTATTTTTGATATAGTATGTAGTAAATACATTCTTAATTATCATTGCTCCACAAATACTTATATGTTCATTTGTGCAAAAAACAAAACAACAACAACAACAAAACAAAACAAACAAACACAAAAACTCAGACAGGCTGGTTGCTACGCTGCAGATATTTTCTTCAGCTCCACTCAAGGTGCTTCAGTACAGTCTGTGCTCTTTGCTAATGCAGACGGGTAAATGGGTGCAAGTTTAAAAAAGTGACAGCTGCCATCAGAGATAAGGTAATTGAAATGAAAAAAAAAGCATATAAAACCTTCTCAGATCAAAGTAGGAGCCACATATGCTTTCTGCAGGGAAGCCCTTTCGTTGTTACAGCAGTTCCCCTTTCGATGCCTCTTATATTTCAGTCCAGTGTTACTTTCGTATTTTCATTTCACATCAGCCCCACTTGACTTGGAAAAGTGGCTGGAACTCAGATCCATCCCATTAAAAATGCATTATCCAACTCCCTCCAAAGCATTATCCACTGAGTACTGCTGCAAATCCACTGCCAACACCACTGAACAACACAGTCTGAACATATAGCTTACATTTGGCCTGAAATATGAGAATGAGAAAATTGAACATAGGTATTATGGAAAATATTCCTCATCATAACATTGTATTTGTTATAACCCTTGCGGAAAAGTACTATGATGATATTGTAGTATACAGCATTGGTATCAGATGGTAATACCAGGGCACTTTTATAGCCTACATATTATGGTACTGAATAACTATATGCACACATCATACACACTTAAGAAAAAAGGGTTCTAAACAGTACAAAATGGGGGTTCTTCAGGATGATATGCTTCTACATAGAGCTGTTACTACATGTGAAGAACCATCTTTTTTCAGTGTACTATAAAACTATATATTATATACATACTATATACATAGTCGTCATGCTCAGAGATGGAAATGACCAGCTAGTCATGATTGTTTCCCAAAATTTTGCTACATGTTAGCTTGCTTATTTTCTTCAAGAGCATGAGCTGTTCATATGTCATACTGACAAGGAACTGTGCTTCTAAGTACAGGTTGAGGGCCATAGCTCAAACTTTAGTACTCGGTGATGCTGTTTGTGAATGTTAGATGGAAATATGGATTCAGGAAACACCAAATTACTGAACTATGTTGGTAAAGACAGAAATTGCCGCCACCATAGTTGGCTAACAATGCTTTTGGGAAACACACCCCAAAATGGTTGTATCAAGTATAAAGACCTGATATTATGGTCCCTAGACTTGTTTTGGGCCCTTTTCATTTCAAGTCTATGAAATTTGTGCCATTGGAAGTAAAAATGATAAATTCACTCACTTAGAAAAGTAATAGAACTTCTCTCCTCACTAGCACAAACAGCGCTGGACGAGGTATGATTTCAGAACATCTTTTCAAACTCATCAGGTGTTGGTATATATTTTTGGAAAGGAAAAGGAAAAGGAAAAGGAAAAGGAAAGGAAAGGACATGACGTGTGGCCAAGTATGGTGTCCCATACTTGGAATTTGTGCTCTGCATTTAACCCATCCAAGTGCACACACACAGCAGTGAGAAGTAAACAAACACACACACACACACACACACATACACGCGGAGCAGTGGGCAGACAATGCTGCGGTGCCCGGGAGCAGTTGGGGGTTCGGTGCCTTGCTCAAGGGTCTCACCTCAGTCGTGGTATTGAGGGTGGAGAGAGCGCTGGACATTCACTCCCCCCACCTACAATCCCTGCCGGACCTGAGACTCAAGCCCGCAACCTTCGAATTACAAGTCCAACTCTCTAACCATTAGGCCACGACTGCCCCAAAGCCTTTTTGGCCATAGGCTTAGCTGTTTAATTCATATACCAATTTCAGGAACTTATGTTGATGATTTACTGTATATCATTGGGAATTTTCAAAAATGAAAATTCTGTCATTAATTACTCACCCTCATGTCATTTCAAACCCATAAGACCTTTGTTCATCTTTGGAACACAAATTAAGATATTTTTGATGAAATTCGAGAGCTCTCAGACCCTGCGTAGACAGCAATACAACTGTAATGCTCCCATGTCCAGAAACGTAGCAAGGACATCGGTAAAATAGTCCATGTGACATTATGGGTTCAACCGTAATTTTACGAAGCTACGAGAATACTTTTTGTGCGCAAAGAAAACTAAAATAAAGACTACAATTCAACAATTCTTCTCCTCATCCTGTCTGCTGTGGCGCACTGCCATTGTGAAGAGTATCACGATGCATGCGCTTGCTTCTGCTTCATGTAAACAATGCATGCGCATGGGGCTGCTGCTTACGTTAACACGCACGTGTCAGCGCTCTTTTACAGATTATTGGACTATTTTGCCAATGTCCCTGCTATGTTTCTGGACCTGGGAACATTTCAGTTGTATTGCTGTCTATGCAGGGTCTGAGAGCTCTTGGATTTCATCAAAAATATCTTAATTTGTGTTCCGAAGATAAATGAAGGTCTTACGGGTTTGGAACGACATGAGGGTGAGTAATTAATGACAGAATTTTCATTTTTGGGTGAACTATCCCTTTAATAATTTCACTATGTGCTTTTATCAATTTTGTTAGTTATTTTTAGTTTTAATTACAATTTTCTATCAATCTAAAAATGTCATTCATTTTAGTACTTTCAGTTAGTTACCAAGGCAATGTCTGTAATTATGAAATTTGTTTGACATTTTTCATGTAATATTTCTAGTTAATTACAGCTTTATTTTAAGTAACAAAAACTATTTTAATAGTTTACCTCAAGGGTGGGCGACCTTTTGGCCATTAAGTGCCATTACCCCCCCCCCCCTTTTGTATGCATGCTGTATTTATAAAGTACATAATCATTTTTAAATGTTAATAAAAAATCTGTATTTGGTTAGCATACAAATAGTGCAGATTATTTTTGAAACACCTTTTCATAAATTGTTTTAAAAAAAAAAATCCTAAAAGTTTCTTTATTTTAATGTTTAAATTAGACTTTGAATTACAGATTTACATTGTGGCTCTGAACACCACTGTATGTGTGTGACAAGGACAATTGTGCATTAAACCCGCATTAATCACCCTTCCATATTAATGTGCTGCTTTAATTGACGCACACATCACTCGCTGCCCTTCAGCTTTTAGTAATAAAACAGCTTCTTATGGGTTTGGAATGACATGAGGGTAATTAATGACAGACTTTTTATTTTCGGGTGAACTAACCCTTTAAACTAAGTTAAACTGGATCAGTTTAAAGGGATAGTTCCCCCAAAAATGAAAATTCTGTCATTAATTGCTCACCCTCATGTCGTTCCAAACCCGTAAGACCTTAATTCATCTTCGGAACGCAAATTAACATAATTTTGATGAAATCCAAGAGCTTTCTGACTCTCCATAGACAACAACGCAACTGACACATGCTCTGCTTCTGTGAACAGTAAACCCCGCCTACTTTGATTTGATTGGCCATCTCAATTATTTTAACACTGTCCAGTGATGTTAGCCACGTGCATCTGTAGAATAGCGCAGGTTAATTCTTACACTTTAATAGTATTTACATCTCCTAACAGGCTGTGTGAGGAATGATTACCTCAAAATGCACATCTGTATGCAACAACCCTGATCTAAAGATGTTAAATGTTTTTTTTTTTCAGCTTTGTTACCTTTGATGTTGTGATGTCATGCTAAAATTGTATATAACTTTGCACAGAAAAGGGTTAGTAAGTGATTTTTACTTACTATTGCTTACTCGTGGCTATGCTATTGAAACTGAGAATTTTAACGCCTATATATTGTCCTCTCTCACTTTCATTGTAAGTTCCTCACTGTAACACTTATGCTTTTTTTAAAGAAATGGAGAAATAAGTTGTCATTTAAATTTAGTGGTTAGTAATCAGTTTAGTAATCAATGCAGTAACACATTTATGACATATTCGCTATAGGCATAAATAGAAAACCATACAGGCAGTTTAGCCTTTTGCTAACATTAGCATCTACGCAAACAACCACACAAACGCATCTGGATATGATAAGATCTAATCAAGAGAGTTAGTTCATTTTCTGTTCTTTGTCAATTCACAGCACATTTGTCTTCTGTCTGGTGTGAGATAGCTGCTGCTTCAGATAAATCAACCTGTTCAAAAGGATGTGTGCTGATAAGGCTTTTTGGGCCAGCCAGGTTTTAATTAGCACTTGGTTTACACTCAGCATAATTCATTATAAATTCAGCACTGGTCAAAAAAGTTGAGGTACTGTTAACAAAGAGGCTCTAGATGTCCCAGAGGCATAATTTTAAACCCACTTCAAAGAGGAGAATGCAAGTATTTGTTGCAATAATTGCTGCACCTCCCACATTTTTGTTATTTCATTTAAATTCAATGTTAGAAGTTTGGTATATATTTACAACATTAATAAATGATATACAAATGATAAAGGGGTATAGTAAAAGGTGATAAACTAGCAAAATAAAAATGTGTACTTGTGGAAGCTTAAAATAGCCGAACTTATGATTACTTACAGTGTGCATATTTAATTTATCTCTTATTAATTCAAATATGAAAATACTGATACTGTTCAAGACATTTTGGGCTGTGTTATTTGCGAAATGAGTTTGCTTTATCCAATAATGGAAGATGGAAGACATAATATAAGAGACTATAGCAGTCTGCATTCACCAGGAAACCATTAACGTGAGGTTTTCATACCCAGACTTATAAGCATTGACACACCTCATTTTCCTTTCGTGTTGTCTCAGACAAGTCCACAAGATTCTGAGGGTAGATTTTAAAGCATTCATAGACATGGGCATTAAATAATTTATGCCTCAGCTGAGAGTGCAAATACTGGGTCACTGTTAACATCAGTGATTCGTGACATGAAACCTAAAAGCTCAATTTCTACTTTCTTTGACCAAGTCTTCATCACAGCTGCACCGACCCTCCTGTCAGCATGTTTTCTCACACCAGGTGCCTCTTCAAATCGTTTCCATTGTACTTAGTCACTGAATTGGGTTTTCATAATAAATATCATCAGTTAGTCAATAAGCTATTTTTACAACTAAAGCTTAAAGTTTAAGATTCATGTACACATACACACAAATAATAATATGGAACTTACACTTCTTTATATATAAATATTTTATCTATCCATAGCCCATTATTTGATTATCCTCACTGTAAGTTTTACTTATAAAGAAATAAGTGGTACGTTTGTCAAATATGTTTAAAATGATCTACATTCAAATCAGCTTGGCAGTTGACATGACATAACCGGCCAGCCTCATACCAGAGCTTACTTTTGGAACCTGTGCCTTTGGAATATGGATCCATCATCCATTTAAGAGGATCCCCCACTTTATATGCCTCTGAAAGAATTTATGTTATGACTTCTTTTACAAAAATCAAACATTATATTTGTAAGGCTGTCGATTACTTGCAAAATCCCATTACAATGTCAAATAAAAGCAAGGATGCTCTCTTTATCTTAGCGTACTGTATGTCTAGTATGCACAAAGCATCTTATCATATATACAAACTGCTATACAAAATACGAAGTCTTCCTAAAAGTCTTACTGACTGGATTCATCACAGCAGCTAGAGTTCTTACTAGAACCAGGATGTACGACCACATTAGCCCGTTTCTGTCAACACTGCACTGGCTCCCTATTAAACATTGTATAGATTTTAAAATCTTGTTAATTACTTATAAAGTCCTTAATGGTTTAGCTCCTCAGTACTTGAGCGAGCTCCTATCGGATTATAGTCCTCCACGTCCACTGCGTTCTCAAAACTCTGGCCATTTGATAATACCTAGAATATCAAAATCAACTGCGGGCGGCAGATCCTTTTCCTATTTAGCGCCCAAACTCTGGAACAATCTACCTAACACTGTTTGGGAGGCAGACACACTCTGTCAGTTTAAATCTAGATTAAAGACCCATCTCTTTAACCTGGCTTACACATAACACACTAATACGCTTCTAATATTCAAATCCGTTAAAGGATTGTTATACTGCATTAATTATGTCAACCGGAACCAGGAACACTTCCCATGACACCCGATGTACTTGTTACATCATAAGAAGAATGGCATCTACGCTAATATTAGTCTGTTTCTTTCTTATTCCGAGATCACCGTAGCCACCCGATCCAGTCCGTATCCAGATCAGATGGTCACTGCAGCCACCCGGATCCAGTCCGTATCCAGATCAGATGGTGGATCAGCACCTAGAGATGACCTCTACAGCCCTGAATGTCAGCGGAGACCAGGACACCTAGATGAGCCCCAGAGACAGATCCCCAGTGAAGACCTTGTCACCTAGACGGCCATCGGGACAAGACCTCGGGAACCAGATGAGTTCTCAGCACAAACTGCTGGTTCGTCTGGCCAGAGGAGAACTGGCCCCCCGACTGAGCCTGGTTTCTCCCAAGGTTTTTTTCTCCATTCTGTCACCGATGGAGTTTTGGTTCCTTGCCGCTGTCACCTCTGGCTTGCTTAGTTGTGGACACTTAATTTCCAGCGATATCGTCGACTTGATTGCACAGATACTATTTAAACTGAACTGAGCTGGACGATGACATCATCGAATTCAATAATGAAATGCCTTTAACTGAAACTGAGTGTTTAATTTTGTCATTTTACATTATTGACACACTATTTTGATGTTGGAAAGTTGCTTTGACACAATCTGTATTGTTAAAAGCGCTATATAAATAAAGGTGACTTGACGTGACTTGACTTGACCAGTCCTTGTTCCATCTGGAACTTCATTAAAATTATTTGCCTTAATAGTGTACAATAATAATGTCCTACAATAGTGTCCTAAAACCCCTTTTAGATCTAGTTGGAACCTTTATTGCAGAGTGTAGCACACAACTGAATTACACTTGAAGAATTTTAAATGGGTTTTCGTATTTACTCAAAACATATCAGGCACATCTTGTTTATACTGGGTCTTTTTACATAGGCCATTTTGCAGTTTTTGACACTCATACACAGTCCCTGATGATGAGTACATGTTTGTTGCCTTTTATATAAAACTAACAACAGTGTTTTAAAACAATATATACACAATATTAAAAATATATATATACTCTACTATGAAGGAGCCAATAGAAACCAGCTAATAGAAAAGGAAAAGATATTCTTAAATTACCCTGGACATGGGCAATAAAGCCCAGCTAGTCCAACTGCTGATGGTTTCCATAGTGTTCATATTACTGATGCACTGTAATATTAACATTAGGGGAGACATATCAACCAGCAGGCTGCTGTGTTTCCATAATGACTCCTAGTGGAAAGAAATAGCCATATATCTCTTAGCACTGCACTGAAATACCAAATAAGGCCTGTTCTTTTTGTCAATGTGCATGCATGAATGTAATATTGCTAAAAACAGTACAAAAACTCATACTGAATATAAGACCTAAATAAAACCATCTTGTAACTGATCTTAAACTGATTTAGAGCTAATTTCATACATTTAATGAAGAAATTTTTCATGCCACCCGATGCAAACTCTCCACTATGATGCCACTATATTGTAGATAGTTACCAAAATAGTTTTATATGTCCAGTCCATCATATTAAGGGTTGACCTCGAGAAAGGTGCTATCATCTCAAATGGTCTTGATTTCATGCTTTGCACTGTTTTAGAAAAAAAAATAAGAATGAGATTTTAGATATATCTAGGCCATAGAACTATACAGTACGGCCTTTGAAAAGGCTCTGAGGGCCTAGCCTAGATCTGCAATCTGCATGGAGTAGGTATGTGTGTATGTGTCAGCTACCTGCCTAAACTGAGTGAACTGGTGCACTAGAAGAGACTCCCCATTGACTGTGTGACAGTATGGCGGTGATATGATGAATGGGCTGTTTCTATGTCATTTAATTACTTGCATTTTCAGCTTGCTGGAGCGCAATCATAATGTTACTGAAAAGAACAAAGGAGGAGCTGTGATTCCTAGAACAAGGGGATTGATAGGGATCAAATAATAATGGATTATTGCTTGCTTCCACAAAGTGCACAGATCAAAATTGGATTATTCAATCAATCATTTGAAACACAGGGCAGCTCAATTAGTGCTAAATGGAATGTAATTTCAACCGATGGATCAGATAGGTCCTTCAGTTGTTACCCATAATTAATGTTCATGTTCCAGGGTATGACAGACAGCAGGACTGATGCTTGCCTATTATATCTGAGTGGTGTTCCTCAGGGAACAGTTCTAGGCCCCATGGAGTTGTAAGAAAACAGATTTGTCAGCAAACGTCAACCTTTTTGCAGGGTTCAAACCAAGGAGGACTATAACACCTGGAGAAAACTATTGATTAGCATTAGCAGTTCTGTACACAAGTGTTTTTAAACTAATTACCTGAGCTGTAAATGCCATATGAATTATTTTGGAGCAACAGGAGAATTATACCCTAATGCATTGACTTAATGGCACTGCTAGAATAGAACTGCCTATAATCACGAACCCTCCACAAATGACTATCCTAAGGTGTGATGTGATAGGCAATAGACTGAGGAAAAATACTTTCATACTTTGAAGCAACCTAGGCTCACTGGAAAAACAATTTTGTGTCTGCAAAACTCCAAAACATGCCTATACATACCATTCAATACAGTTTAAAGTGAGAATGAACACCAGGGGCAGTAAAACACCACCAACTTTTATTCCTTTATATAAAAAATTTGATTACAGGGGCAGATTTGATTAATGAATGATTAATAATGATTAATAAAGGCAATACACTTTTAATACAAAACACTTTTACCATAGCGCATAATTTGTAAACAAATACATTTTTACATTTGAATAACAAGCTCCATATGACTTTTCTACTGTAGTAAACTTGCTCTGTAGCTCACCTGGTACAGTATTGTACTTCCAATGTGGAGCACTCGGTTATGTAAAACACAAGTCACCACAGTTAAAAGACAAGCTAAAATGGCATGATTGGTTCAGTAAATGCATTTTAGGAGCTCACAAGGTCATGCTAACCTGTCAGACTTTGACCTCTTGGTTCAAACTGCATATATTCTGGGAATATTTAAAATACTACTGAATTAAATGTGAAGTGTGGCATTTGTAGCAGCATATGAATATGTGACCCCTTCTATCCTGTGAGAATGACAATATTCTTCACTAGCATGCAACTGTAAAGATTCCAACTGAAGGCGAGCGTAGTGATGAACCCAAGTGCAGTTTATTTACAAACGTGAAATCCAAAGTACAAACATAATCCGAGACTTGACTTGAACAGACTTGACATGAACAGGCTTGACATGGAACAGACTTGGCATGGCATGAACAGACGTGGCATGAAAAGACTAGACTCACCGACAGCAGGTTACAACGTTAATACACGACAAGGCAACAAGGCAATAACTAGCAAACTTATAGTAAACTAAGCAGGTCACATGACATGAAACAACCAATGGGAAACAGGACACATGACCATGACAACCAATCAGAACATGACACATTGAACAAGGGAACCAATAGCAAAGAGACATGAGGGCAAGGGAAGCATGACACAAACAGGAACCATAACTAAACTTCAAAATAAGAGATATGAAAACAAGAACATGAACCAAAACCAAAAACAGACCTTACAGCAACAGACACTCTTATCTGAATGTGGCAATGAAAAAAGAAAGAAAGAAAGAAACGTTTTGTACCTCAGCCCACCATGCTGCTGGAACATTCCAAATCACACTAAGGGTGAGATTTATGACCCTCTTGTTTATCTGCAAAGGGCCATGCACTACTAGGGGAGACATTGCTTTTGAATTGCTTTTCCTGTTCTGGTATGTAAGATGAGTGTATCAATCTGAATTAGTCAGCACATGTGTGCCGCAGTCTACTAAGGCTGTAAATTTGATGTGCCTTAGATGTTTCTTATGTTGCACTATCTTGCATATAGTGTTGCAGCACTAGGGGGCTTCTATCAGGATTGTGTACGAATCATTTTGCAACCCATCAACAAATCAGTAAGGCTGCCGTTTTGAAAGATTCAAAGAGTCATTAGCCGTCACTGCCCTAATGTAACCTCTGATTGAATTAAGATAACCAGAGACTGCATTGAATTTCACAGAGAGAGGGGAGTTATGGGTAAAGCTTTGATCCTGTGCAGAGAGAGGCATGTAGGCTAACACTCAAAAATCCAGACCTTCTCGCACATCCATTTCCACCAGTGTTGTAAATGGGCTCTGAAAAAGTAATGTGAGAGGTATGGGCATATCCCAATACTCCAGATGTATATCTAGTAATCCACAGAATGGCCTAGGGATTTTATCCATCTTCCATTACCAGAAAAAAATCAATCAAAAAGATGAAGAAGGGAAAAAAAATAGTCAACATGATATCACCAGTTCACAAAGTGATATAATCCTTGAAAGTGTTGTTACTGGATAATGGTTGTTAATTTACAGGGTAGGATTAGAAATAAACATGGAGTTAGGGTGAGTCCAAAGGGTCAAGATTGGACTGGTTAACACTGCTCCATTGAGTGCTGCAATGGTGACGTATTTTGGTAGGCCAACCTGGAAGTTAGCGTCCCTTGACAAAAACCCAATAGGATTTGTCCTTTGGCTTTTGGAATGTTGCATAAAATAAGCTTTGTGACCAACAAAAGTTTATAATTTTTGCACGTTTTTCTCATTATGATAATCTTCACAAATAAACACAACTTTTATGGATTTTGCAGCCTAAATGCAATCGCAAAAATAAAAAGGTAAAACAATTGGAAATCGGAACAATCGGAAAAATAAAAAGCTGTATACTATAACTGAACTTCAGTGTCACTGTCACTAAGCTTCTGACAACTCTTTTAGTCTTTATTTAAAAAAAAAAAATCCTAATAGTTTGCAAGGGGGATATAATCCAAATTATAAACCGAACAAGGCTGTGAAAGTATACTTGCAATTAGTTGAGTCTACCTGTTTGAAGTTGATGTTGATGTATGTCATGCTACTTTTTATTTATTTATTCTTCTCCACAGTCTATTATTGTGATTCTATTGGCATTTCAAAGATTATATTAACGTGAACTATGAATATTATGTTAGCAAATTGTAATATGGTTTAAAAAGTTTTTTCGATAACTTTTATTAATGTTTGGGTTTTACGTATTTACAAAAGTTTTAACACAAGCTAGGTAGGGGTTCGTTCCCTATGTAGCGTAGAACTCGCTGCCATATTAAGATGCATCGTTGGAGAATTTAACTAAATGGTCATGACGGGTTCCCGAAACTGTAGTAACTTTGTCATATACGTTAGCTTGTTTATTTTATTTAAGAGCACAATCTATTTAAGTCTAAATGTTCAACTAACAAGAAAAGACTGTAGTTCCAACCAGTCAACTTTGTGATACTGTTTTTTGAATGTTGGTTGGCGCTATGGTTTCAGGAAACACCAAATTGTTGATCTATGTTGCTATGTTGCTAACGTCAGAACTTGCAAACATTGTTGGCTATCTGTGTTTTAAGGAAACAAACACCAGGGCATTAAACAAAGGTTTAGCTTAGGCTAAAAAGTTTTGCTAAAATGCTCAAATTTGGGTTTTGTGAGATAAGCCTCAACAGACTTTGCCCTGAAAATTACCTATAGGAATTCATGAAAGTCACATTGTTATTTGCACACAGACTTGAGGGAAGCCAGAAGAATTGTCAGAAAAAACTGTGAGGTAAACTGCTTCCCTGCATTGTGACTGACAGGATTCGATGAGCATTCTCTTCCCGAACTTTCATTTAGAACTCTGTTAGCATGATTTCAAGAGGAAATCCATTGGCTGCTGTAAAAAATGGTCCATCAGTAATGAGTAAATCATAGCCTGGTCTCTAGACTAGCATTTAATAAGTCATTTATTTGAAGCAAAGCATTAAAGCAGAACTGATCGCCTTTCAAATAAGACTCCAAACCCCTGTGTCGCAGTCTCCAACTGAACCAGCACTAATCGCCGCAGTTGGAACTCTTCCTCCATATGTTATCATGGATAAAGATATTGATCCCCACCTCATGCTGTCAATGTGTCACTTCTAATCAGTCA
This sequence comes from Tor tambroides, assembly GCA_021397915.2. Classification (NCBI taxonomy): domain Eukaryota; kingdom Metazoa; phylum Chordata; class Actinopteri; order Cypriniformes; family Cyprinidae; genus Tor; species Tor tambroides. The sequence continues at coordinate 29,876 of JAFVLL020026079.1, forward strand.
GCCAAGGCCAAGTCTTCACAAGTGTCAGTTTAAATTCAAAGCCGAGCACCTCATTTTCCATCTCCTGGCCTTAGGGTGGATATAGTCACTGGCCATGGGACTGTTTTCAATCTTGAAAAACAAAGCAAAGCATGAAAATTACTTTTACAACCCTTATGAGATGGCCTTCAAATCTTTAATGTAGGATAAATTAAACGACTGGGGCATGTTTACTGTTTAGCAAGGAGAGGAAATGACTTTTCTAAGAGAGTTAGGTTGCGGCCATGTTGTCGTGAGATTTTCATAAGGGCACAGGGTTTTATATGTCAACATTTTAATGAAATCGTACAGCACGAATTCTCAAGCTTGCCAGCTCATTTATTTCAGTGCTTTGTTCTAATACAGAGGCATTCAAATCTGATTGACAACGAACCTTATTAACAATTTTACTTGCGATTAAAACCTTTAGCAGCTGCCACCTACGGTGCTTATTTTAATACTAAATTATCAGTTTCAGCTGAAGAGATTTATTTCCTGGGTGAAGAGGTCGTTTAGCGGTGGAGTCGTTACATTCCCAACAAGGTGGTCATAATGAAAGCTAATAAATTAAGAGCTTCTCTTACTCTCGACTCAAGCATACACTGAATGCAAATGTTCACATTAATCATTTGAGTCTGAATAGAGACTGATAATGGGGTAACAGGGAAAAGAGATGTTAGATAGTCTCTTTATACTTACACTGTCTGAGGATTACACACCGTATGAGTGTGTGGGTGTTCATTTGGGTTATGTGTCATTAGGAATTGAATTGACAATGCCTTTTAAATTCTAATTCAGTTCCGGAAGTTAAACTGAATTTGAACTGATGTAGCAAATAGACTTTTATTTCAATACATTACAATTATATATCACTTTTCAAGAAGAATTACTCATAAACGTAATACAGTATAAAACATATTTTAAATGTCAATATATTTCCTAATGTTATGTATGCATATTGCATTCTACTTTTAATAAATTAATAGATTATTTAAATAATTTACATTTTATTAACTGAAGTTAATAAAATAATTAATTTAGCCCACACTTTTCAAAAGGAGCCAAACAAAAGAAAGAAGTTGGCAAGAGGGAAACCTAATAAGAAGCCAACTGCAATTCATCCTGTTTGCCACCTTAATTTAAATTCAGAAGATGATTAACTACAGCAAAGGAAAAAGGTATCATTTTCATAATGCTTTCAATCTAGTTTAAGCTGTTATGATGCACTTCAATTATGCCCACCAGGCCTTACGAGGGGTTATTAGAGCATATCATGTAGGTCATTACCATTCCTCCCATGGCTGAAATCATGGACAGTAAGGGTGTAAATAAACAACAGGCCGTCACTCAGTCTGTCTAATTGCTGCCGACAGCCGTAACAGGCTGCACATGCCATGGGGACAAAATGAATATGATTTGAACTGAGATCAGAAATGTTTTTATCCCTGGTGAAAAAGAAGTGCATTTTAGCATATTTTTAAATGAGTACTGTAATATTATTTTATGTAAATAATATACTTTACAATTATACCTACATGCAAACTAAATGTAATGTTTCCAGACGGTAATGGCAATTACTTGAAAATGCATGGAATTTAATGTATAATGCAATTATGCAATTTTGTCTTTATATGTATTATGTATACTATTATCTATCTATATGATAAATGATAAAGGTAAAAAGTGTACTATTTAACAACATTAAATAGATTAAAAGCTTGTCCTTTTGTTGCATACAAAATTAAAGAGAAACTGCTGATTCAGTTGTGTCATTTAATATTAATACTAATATTATTCATTTATAAAAGTTTAAATTTATACTGTATTTCATTGCAGATTAGTTTCTGTTAGGTGTTTAAACAGACATTTACAATGTCTGCTGTCAAGTTAGGAAGGTTGTATATGAAGTAAGCCTGCTTGTGATTTCCACCATTGTAAGTTAAAGTCATGTAAATAAAGGTAACACATAGAACTTTTCTTGAGTTGCTTAATATAAAGAGATAATTCTTCTAATTAGAATACGTTAAAAAGATTAGTTCACTCAAGGTGTTTTTAAACATAAAAATGCAGTGTAATATGGTCGGCTTTATATTTAAGTTCTACCGACACCTCCACCTTTTTTTTTTTTTCTTTCTTTCTTTCTTTTTTTTTTTTTTTTAACAAATTTACAGATGCTGTTTTGTAAGGCGTCTGTTGGTAGAATTAAAAAACCTCAGATTTGTTGTATGCAGTACATACTGAAATATAAATTAATCTTAGTCTAATTTCAACCAATTTGCAAAGTCTCTTTAAAGTCTCTTTGCTCCTCCTTTACTGTAGTAAGTTTTTTTTTTTTTTTTTTTTGGTTACACTTTATTTTAAGGTGTCCTTGTTACAGTGTATTTATACATTTAATATTACATAGTAATATTAATTAACTAGATGTGCTTATAGGGTTTGGCTTAGTGTTACTTGTAACAAGTGTAACGTGTAACAAGGCCACCTTAAAATAAAGTGTTACTGTTTTATTTTGTTTTGTTTTTGTTTTCGCTTTTTTTCTTATAAGAGAAACAGCACACCCCTCCTCCACACGCTTCATGATTTGAGGTGTCACTCAAGTAAGTACCAAAAAAATGTGACAGTTTACATGCCAAATTTGAACACTTTTAGAGTGTTTTCGAAAATGTGCAGAGCAAAGCTTTAAAAGTGTTTACACTTTTTAGGGCAAATCGACCTTTACTTATAGAATGCTTTGCTTATGGCTGTATTTGCACATTAAGCGGGGATAGAAGGAAGTATTTTAAGACTGGCATAATTACGTCGGCTTTAAACAGGCTTGTGCCATCCCAGTGTCCCCTTCAGTGGAGTCTGCTTGGGTGTGGGAGACGTCAAGCTGCAATGGGAACATAGTTCAATAAAGATAATGAAACTGAGCCGTTTTAATTTGCAGTTATCTCAAAGGGAAGTGATGCGTAAATCACGTGTTCCAGGCGTTAAGGAGAAATTCAATGTATTATAAAGATAAACGGTGGTGCAGAAGCTTTTCATTTAACTGTGTAATGTGAAGCACAGCTTTCTAGTTTGACATATACATATTATTAAATTCCGGAAAACATGAATTTGGGCATGCAAATGGACAATTTCACATAAATTAGCTTTTCCTTTTAACCTAATTTGGTGCCACTCTGAAGCAGATTTTTCAAATTCAAGTTGATGTTTTCTGAAAATCTGTCCAAATCACAGCTTTAAATGTGCAAAACGGGTGTACTGAGAGCATGTGTACTGAGAAAATGTATTATTTATGCATGCATATACATATTTGTAAATTCATATACATATCTGCATGTATAAATAAATTTTTTTCATTGTTTTGTTTTTTTCTACTTATTAAAGGCTTAAATCATGAATACAATTCAACCTGTAAAACAAAAAGAAATAAGAGTCTGTTTATTCTAAGGCACACTTCTACAGCATTACTATTCTAGCTCTTACGCTGATTATTCTCGATCTCATTTCACAGCTCTTCTGGGCTCTTTTCTGCAGTGTGACAGTCATACACACTGTTCCATGAATATCTTTATCACGTCTGATTGGGTGAAGTCTGTGTGATTTAGTGCTAGGAGAAAATAAATAGGAGCTTTTTGCATACAAAACTCACGCACACACACTGTTGTGATGCTGACATTACAACCATTCCACTTCAGCTTTCTTTGTCTCATCGCTTGCAGTAGAGCGACGGCAATAACGATTTGTCACCGAAGATAATTATACTTTAATGTGTTAAAGAAAGCAAACACAGATATTGACTGGGTAAAGGTGTTATAAGAAGTGCTGTGCAAGCCAGGGAAGAACCAAATTTAATTACAGAGGACAATGTGTGACTGCATGCAAAACACACCACTCTATTTCTTTTAAATGAAATCAAATAAATCAATCAGCTTTGCGCTGCAGCTAAAAGCGGTAATACACTGAATGATTAAGCAATACAAGTTGGGGTTGCACATTTCCATATCAGTATTCATAACAAAGGCTAAGTGATTTTTAATTTAGAATAACCTGACTGTTAATAAAAGGTGCACAGATAAAGATCATGTCAGAATTTGGCACATTTGTGTTTGCATTTTCAATATATGTGGTTCTTTTTTTTTTTTTTTTTTTTAACACAACCCTCTGGAATACCTGAATCTGATTGGCCAGATGCAGCATTTTACTGTCAGATGTAATATTGTTTCCTTTCAGGAAACCAATTACCTTTGATTACCTACTGTATAGTAGTTTCATGTAATTTCTGCGCTTTTTTATTCTCACACAATAAAACCACATCAGGGGTTACTTTAAGTTAATAACCAGGTCACAAAAATGTACACTGAAAGACCCCATGAAGTCAAGATTTGTGGCTTTTATGATGACTTCCATCTGTATTCAGAAGTCTGAAATTCCCAGTAGGAAGTTTAAACTCAAATGGCCCCTCATGTTGGAGTTCCAACTTAGAAACTCAGAGGAACCACAACAAACCTGACTTCAGAATCCAAAATGGCTGCTAAGCACATCAGCAGTAGCTGTAAGTAAGTAGCAATATATTGTTTATTAGCACTTCTGATTGTCTGTCTCAAAGTCAGTGGTGCACATAGTACTTTCCAGTCTATCTGTGGACATGATACTTGGCATTGTCTGTGCAAAATACTTTCCATCTTGGTTTTCTGAATCGTGTACTGGAACTTGGGTGTGACAAACTGTATGGACAAACTCTACACCTGAGAAGAGATGATGCCAACTCCTCAGAGGACCTCAGAGGATGCCTGTCTTTTTAAATTCTCTTTCTAGCATTGTGAACCATGTGGAGGATGCACATTTTCAGTCCAAAAAAGCATTTTCTTGATTTTCCGTCTATTAAAAATACAGCATAATTCACATTTGTTATTTGTTAATGTTATAAGGAACTGCATTTGTTGGCTAGAAGCTAATAAGAAATAGCTAATAAGCGGTCCAAATTATGTAATAAAAGTGATTTAAAATCATAATGCATGCAAAGAGAGTTAAAGTATACATATATACTGTACAAAGTTAATTTTGTTAGTTTATGTTAATTTTTAACATTTATAATTCTTAGGATGACAAATTAACCTTTAGTATACAATCCAAATTCCGAAAATGTTGGGACTTTTTTTTTTTTTTTTTAAATTTGAATAAAATGAAAACTTAAAAGAATTTCAAATCATATGAGCCAATATTTTATTCACAATAGAACATAGATAACATAACAAATGTTTAAACTGAGAAATGTTACAATTTTATTCAAATTAGCTCATTTCAAATTTGATGCCTGCTACAGGTCTCAAAATAGTTGGGATGGGGGTATGTTTACCATTGTGGAGCATCAGTTTGAAGACATCTGGGCATCGAGGTTATGAGTTTCTGGAGTTTTGGTGTTGTAATTTGGTCCCATTCTTGCCTGATATAGGTTTCCAGCTGCTGAAGAGTTCGTGGTCATCTTTGATGTATTTTTCGTTCCATGATGCGCCAAATGTTCTCTATAGATGAAAGATCTGGACTGCAGGCAGGCCAATTCAGCACCCAGACTCTACTACGAAGCCATGCTGTTGTAATAGCTGCAGTATGTGGTTTTACATTGTCCTGCTGAAATACACAAGGCCTTCCCTGAAATAGATGTCGTCTGGAGGGGAGCATATGTTGCTCTAAAACCTTTATATCTCTTTCAGCATTCATAGTGCCTTCCAAAACATGCAAGCTGCCCATACTGTATGTACTTATGCGAGCCCGGTCTCATGGAAATACGTATTATATTACGCCAAAAAACCCGAAAACTCGTGGTATTGATACGCAAAATTGGACTTTGGCGTTTATATGCTACGCGCGTTTTTGGCGTGCATATAATACGCAGTTTTCGCGTGCATATGATACGAAATTTGTTGGCGTGCATATGATACGCAGTTTTCGCGTACATATGATACGCATCTACACCACAACCCTAACCCTACCCATCGCATAGCATAGACACGCCAAAGTCCATTTTTGCGTATCAATACCACGAGTTTTCGTTTTTATTTGGCGTACTATTTATACGCACTTTCATGAGATCGGGTTGACTTATGCACCTCCATACCATCAAAGATGCTGGCTTTTGAACTGAACTCTGATAACATGCTGGAAGGTCTCTCTCCTCTTTAGCCCGGAGGACACGGTGTCCATGACTTCCAACAAGAATGTCAAATTTGGACTCGTCTGACCATAGAACACTTTTTCACTTTGAAACAGTCCATTTTAAATGAACCTTGACCCACAAGACACGATGGCTCTTCTGGACCACGTTCACATATGGCTTCCTTTTTGCATGATAGAGCTTTAGTTGCCATCTGCAGATGGCACGGCAGATTGTGTTTACCGATAGTGGTTTCTGGAAGTATTCTTGGGCCCATTTAGTAATGTCAATGACAGAATCATGCCAATGAGTGATGCAGTGTCGTCTGAGGGCCCGAAGACCATGGGCATCCAACAAAGTTCTTCGGCCTTGTCCCTTGCACACAGAGATTTCTCCAGTTTCTCTGAATCTTTTGATGATGTTATGCACTGTAGTTGATGGGATTTGCAAAGCTTTTGCAATTTGATGTTGAGAAGCGTTGTTTTTTAAAGTATTCCACAATCATTTTACACACTCTTTCACAGATTGGAGATCCTCTGCCCATCTTTACTTCTGAGAGACTCTGCCTCTCTAAGACATCCCTTTTATAGCTAATCATGTCACAGACCTGATGTCAATTAACTTAATTAGTTGCTAGATGTTCTCCCAGCTGAATCTTTTAAAAATTTCTTGCTTTTTCAGCCCTTTGTTGCCCCTGTTCCAACTTTTTTGAGACCTGTAGCAGGCATCAAATTTGAAATGAGCTCATTTAGTGGATAAAACTGTAAAGTTTCTCAGTTTAAACATTTGTTATGTTCTCTATGTTCTATTGTGAATAAAATATTACATTTCCGGAATTCGGGTTGTATTTTAAGCAGAAATTCAAAGGTCTTCCTCTTCTAGGAAAACTGATAAATATTGATGACTCTAGTTGCACTGCAATGATTTTTGTCCAATCAATTCTCTCTAGAAGAAGTCCCTCTTCTTCCTAGTTCATGGCTGTGACACTACTAGTAGTTGAATTAAAAAGATATTTCACACCCCAAGTCCTGAAATTTGACACTTCAACTTCCTACACAGGCCATAAAATGCCACTTAATGATGGCAGATGACAATTTAATGCAACCTTGAAGCCATACTTAACAACAACAAAATATCAAACCATGTGACATTATTTTAAGAAAAATATCCTATGCACAAAACATCCCATTCAGTCTTAAAAAAACTGACAAATGATAGTGAATCATGTTCATAGTTAATGAAAAAAAAAGTTATTCAGAAATCCAATGCATATATATTTCAAAGTGGTGCTCAAATGTCCAAAAACTTTCACACTTACAGAACGTATTGCACTTAAAATATCATGTTCCATATACCTATTTGCTTCACCTGTCAAAGACCAGCAAAAAGAAATACAAAGAAACTTGTTTAATTTCTTGCTCCACTCTCAGTTTTCATAGGCCAGTAATGAATTTTAATGCAGGTTATCAACTCTAGAAGCAAACGGTTTCACAGTTGCAAGAAAAGACTTTCTTTGGCAATTTGCTGTCTGCTGTTCACATTGTTATTCAAATGGAAATGAACTAAATCCAAGGTGCACAGTTTACCTCTGATCTAAAAAGGCACTGTGTGTTTAACTGTAAGCCAGGTTGCTATTTCACTAGATTTGAAATAGCAACCCGGCTTACAGTATGTATGTGTATATATATATATATATATATATGCAGTGTACACACACACACACACATACATATATATAATTACTCCTAATTGACCCAGATGAAACATAAACCTGCATCAAGTCTGCCATACATGTGAAATGTGTTTTCATCCACATCCAGCAGTAAGAGTTCTATTTTAGCTCCTCTGGACTGTTTTCAACATTTACATCAGTGTATAATATACCTTTTTCCCACTGGTTTGATTTGATGTTGGCTGGCTTTTGTGCTGTGATCAAGAAGAAAGCTTTTGTCTTTATCTGGTCTTTTGAATATTAATTCTCTTCTTAGAGTGAGCGGTCAAAGTGCTCTCCTCATCATCAGCTTGGGCTGCAGTCTGAAAAATCACAGACTGAAGACACTGCCAGGTCAAGTACAGATAAAAATGAAACAGATGAGGGACTGAATGAAGTGTTTCTTGTGGACACTGTGAAATCATCTATGTCTAATCAACTCCAATGTTTAATTTCTATGAAGTTAAATTCAGCTGCATTTAGCTGTAGGAGGTCATTAAACATGGGTGATTTTCTCAAAGGTTCAGCAGAATATCTGCTTAATGTGTTATTTTGCACCTCGCAGCACCTTAAAACAAAATGAGATCAACTAATCATCCGCGCATATTACACAGAAGATTTTGTGAGAACCCAATGCAATATAAAAGGGCTTCTTCTACAGTATTAAAGGGACGAATACAAAGCCTATTTTTAATTTTCTGAGAGAAAGTAACTGACAGTAATTATTGTTCTTGGTGCTCTTTCCCTTAGAATAGCTGTGCGTGCTGGCTATACTAACATTGCAGCAAAGGACATGTACAGCACTGTTTGTTGATCTGATGTCTGCTATGGTATTATCAAACCTCAAATGCTTCAGCTTACTTTGTGTTACTTTGGATGTGTTTTAAATGTCACACAGGGGTGCATTTCTCAGAATCATCATTAGCTAGTTATGGTTGCAAATTCCGTCACTATCAGGTTATCAGCATAGCTCAACAAGTCGATGTTTCCTGAAACCATAATTCCAACGAACATTTGCAAATAGCATTGAAACGCTGTATGGTTGGAATGACCTCTGCACATTTTCTTGTTTGTATTATGTGAACTTTATAAGTCCTTATCGTGAGCAAGATGACATTCAGTACAAGCTGTATCTTACATTTCTAATATATACAAACTTAATTTACGTCTTTTAGTTTGTCAAGAGATTAAAAGCACCATTTTTTGAAGAATGTGCATGTGTGTATGTGTTCCAGTAAGTAACAAAGAGCTAATGACTGAATCTGGAAAAAAAGTAGAATAACTGAAGGGAAAAAAAAGAGAATTAGATGTCCTTAATTTATAGCAAAAACCTGGCATTAATTCAATTTTAAATGGATTAATTGAAAGAAGTTCTTACTCTTCCAGCTGCGTGACATTGTTAATCAACATGGTTGAACTATATATATATATATATATATATATATATATATGCTGACATAAATTCAAAAGAACATTTAGGTGGTTCATTGTAATAAATTAGTAAAATATACCAATATAACAATTTCAGCCATATTCTGCTCTATGATCATTTTAATTTGTGCTTTTTTTTTTTGCCTACTGTGTGTTTCCAATGCTTCCACCTAAAAAAAGTGATTAAATAAATAAACACGCAGCCCTGAGGCAGGTGGAAGTCAATGCAAACTATACAGTCTCTCGCCTTCCTACACACCATTTTCTAATTTCTCTTTCTGTCACAGAAAGACTTTCCAGAAGAAGCTCCAAAGTGCTCGGAGCCGAAGAAGAGACTTACACAACAAGATAATCGCAGTTCTTTACAGGAGATTAGATAGTATCGCTGTGCAGTATTCTTCTCGTGATTTGTGTACGAAGCTGAAAAAGAAGGGGACTGATTATCTTTGTTTTGCAGCAGTAACATTGCTGGTCATATAATTAGAGTAATTACTCCAACGCTATCACACTAACTGAACCCCACTCCACCTCCATCCACTCACTGCTATTGTGAGCACAATAGCACTCTGATCGCCATGGTAACAAAATGTACTAAACCAACAACAATAAGCTGACATGCTATGAGGGTCAATAATAAATTCAACAAGAACTAAAACACACTCATTCTGAGATTTACTGATTGAACTTCATATGAAAAAGGTTTTTTTTTTTTTTTTTCCCTAAGTGAGTATGTTAATGTTTTTTCTTCACCTGGCTATGAAATGTGCCACTCAGTAAAAGCTCTATTCTGCATATTTGCATTGAATTCTATAACATAATTCCATCTGTTCATTTGCACAGATTCTATATTCCTCGACATGAACCAAATGCACAGGGAAGTTCAAACACTGAACTTTGTGAAAAGCTGCAAAAATGAGATTATATATTAAACAATCTGAATACAAGTTATAATCTTATCTCACGTTATTTACCAGTGTTTTGCTGCTGACCTTTGATTGCATGCCGCCATGCAAAAGACATTACTTAAATGTCACATCTAATGTTTTTTTACAGTGCTGAAATTACAATCTTAAACCTCCTTCTGTTACTGCAATGTGATGTTATTCATTTCCCTATGTTTTTTCACGTTAAATTTGTTTCTATATTACTCACATTTGCACAGAATGTGCAATAATGTTCAATAAAACATACAATATTAAAGTACTGACAGTATCTAAAATGTAAATTATTTAAATATGAACTTTACAGACAAACAAATGTGCATGAATAATTTACTTTATATTTAATTAATGGGATTAAACAGCTGATTTTAGTGAATTTATGATCAATGAGATTTCATTTTCAGTTGCAGTTATTTAATGAAGTTGGCTCATTTTTTAAATTTGTTAAAAGGCTAAATTTTCCATCTCAAGAAGCATTAAGTCAAAGCAGCTTTACAGTGTTAAACAGGTACTTATAAAGCACATATGAATGCCTTATTCTGCATGACCATATTTTAGTTCCCTTAATCCTAACAATACCTATACATAACTACAAATCTTACTAACTATTAATAAGCAGCAAATTAGGAAATTATTGAGGCAAAAGTCGTAGTTAATTGTTAGTTCATAGTGAGAAGTTTACTTTTTTTTAAAGAAATGTTTCAGAGACATGAGAGGGATTAGTGAATCAACAACATCTATATAATAGTATACTGAACAAAGATTATTGTCAATTTTTTTCTTCAAGTTTCATTTTTTATATTGTTGAAAGGTGGGTTATGTTTAGGTTATGTGGTAGGGCCAATACAATACATTTACCAATTCTGACCAAAATTGAATCCACTATTTACAAAAATATTCCACTCCACTGCAAATCACTAAATTCTTCATTCAGCATATTCTGGCAGCGGCTTTTAGTGACTACATGATGTCAAACCTAGTTGCCAGTGTGCTATTTTGAATGTGAATGCAATCACAAATGAGATTTGAGCACTAATGGCATAGCAAGTGAGTTCAGGACATCAATAAATAATGACAAATTTTAAATTTTGACTGAACTGTCCCTTTAAAATTGGCATGAAATCTTTATTCTCAATCCATGTTATAGATCGTATTGTAAACGATTTGTTTGTGCATGTTTAATTAATTATTTTTTTTTTAAAATGTTTTGACATCATAATGATTCATTCAAAAAGTCATAACTGGTCATGTATGCAGGACCAATATTTTAGTCACTTAAAACCGACGTTCATTCACCACCCATTTTTGAGCGAAATACCCATATTTCAAAATCCATTCATCAACCGATGAACAAAAACAAGTTCTCGCCCTACATTTTTTTTTTCTTTTTTGACAATCCGTTAGACTTAAATTTATGTCACAATGCAGCAGAAAAGATCTGCATTTCATCGCAACTCTAAAAGCACAAAGTATAGCTTTTTTTTCATATTTCAGGAGTTGGTGTTCACTCTCCAATAATTAATAGCAGCATGCTGAGCCATTGGCTGAACAGACAGATCGACTTCTTAGTCAATACATGTAGTTATTCCTGTTCCAATGAAGACTTGAACAACGAGGTCGTCAAAGAGCTCTGCATAATCACTACCAGAGTGACTCAAGCTTCACATGTGAGGTTGAGACCTGTGCTGGAGGTTCAGATTCATTGATCCAGTCTCCAGTAGCTCTGACCTTTAGGGAGATGTAAAGATTCATCTCAGACATGTGGGTTGGATGGGAATGTGTGGCCGAGACTGTAAAACAGAACTGCTCTGTCTGTCTCAAATGGCTGAACTGCAGCCTGTGAAGCCCACGGTGAGAATTTATTAGTTTAAGCGAGAAAGACATAATCGAGAGGACGCAACAGGTGCTGAAAGCAGAGACAAGGCTGTTTGAGCTTTACAGTCAGAATCCCCAAACCACCCAAGACTGTGAAGACTGGCTTTTGTGCTAAAGGAATAACGCTTGCTGAAGGGACGAATGGAATATATATATATGAAGAAGAAAACTATTTGTATTGAAGTCGATATACTGTGGATTGGTTTGCATTGATGAAACAATACTGAATATTGAATGTATCCTTGACCACAATTTACCATTCACAGCTGTGGTTATCTTCAGTTCGTCATCTAAAAATTATTATTGCTGCATAAGGAGGTGCAACAATGGTTTATGTAATGTATGGAAAGGGTTGGAAACACTTTAGTAGGGACCAATTCTCACTATTATCTAGTTCCTTATTAGCATGACTGTTAATAACATATTGGCTGTTAGTACTTACAAAGCACATGTTCTGCATGACCATAGTCTACATCCCTAATGCTACCCAATACCTAAACTTAACAACTACCTTACTAATTATTAATAAGCAGCAACTTGGGAGTTTATTGAGGCAAAAATCATAGCTAATGGTTTGTTAATAGCGAGAATTGGACCTTTAAAAAAAGTCTGACTGGTAGTTATGCCCTAAAATCTTTATGTAAGATTTTAAACATAAATACATATAGTATCTTGGATACAAAAACGGATATAGTCATGTTCTGTTATTATTACTATTACTATTAAGTAATAAACAAAAGACGGATCATTAAAAACAAATCTGATCATTTACAGTTTAGGTATACATGATGGCTTTCAAATATAATATTAAAGCTTTAATTAGATCATAATTGGTAACACTTTATTTTAGGGTCTCTTAACTTGTTGCTTATTAGCATGCATATTACTAGAATATTAGCCATTTATTAGTACTAATAAAGCACATATTAATGCTTTATTCTACATGTCCTTATTCTACATCCCTAATCCTACCCAATACCTAAACTTAACAACTACCTTACTAACTATTAATAAACAGTTCCCTATTCTAAAGTGTTACCTAATAATTTAAGAAATTGAAAATAAAAATCAAACTACATTACAACAAAATTAAAATAAATTAGAATGGCCACTAAAATTCATCTTTGCATCACGTGAATAAATTACACTTTTTTTTTTTTTTACAATTTCTAAAATATATTTAAATAGTTATTTTAGAGTTATTTTAATAATATTTCACATTATTACTGTTTTTACTGTGTTTTTGATCAAATAAATCCAGGCTTGAGCATGAGAGAAATATTTGAAAACAATGAAAGGAGTTAAAAGTAATTCATGAGATCATGACAGTGAAAGTTTACTTAGTGTAGCATGATATTTTGAGAAAAGAAGTGAGCAACAAGAACGGGGAAAGAAAATAAGAAGGAAAGTGAGGAATGGTTCTCGAGGGCAGGGCCTGCTGTGATTGAGGTATTTACGAGGACAAACAGTGATGCCGCCGTGGCAGAGCAGAGTGACAGTGACGGACGACTGAGCAAATCACTCCATGCGGACTCCGCAGAGGTACTCTGAGTCGAGACGCCTTGCTTTATTGTGTACAGGTTAAAAGGCTGAGCTTTCACTGAAGCCCGTCACTCTCCGCCCTGGACTTGTTTTGATCTATCAGTTGTCAGGACAATAACGTTGTCAGCAAAGCCCGTGAAAACAGGCCCAGAATAACACTGAGGTAATAAACGCTTCATGAGTGCAGTCACCGTCAGACAGACTGGAGAAAAGTTCCTCGAAACTTTTAACCTGTGATAAAAGCTCTCGGCTGATGGTAATCAGTGTTGGTTTGTGAGAGGAGGTGAAGGGCGGCTTGTGGTGGTGAAAAGCTTTCGGGCAACAAGAGGAAGTGAGAAAGTGCCAAGGACAGCCAAAGAAGAGTTATAATGGCATCCTGAAGTGCGCTCTTGAGAAATTAAAGACTGTTGAACGTTTAACCGTCTGAAGAACCTGAAAAGGACTATTTGTGTTTCATTAAAAATTAAAGTGATATTAAATGTGTTTAACTGCAAGTGTGATATATAGAAGAAATATTTCATTGTGGTTATACTACAATGAGCTGTTTTTTTTTTTAGATACTGTAGATCTAGTTACCAAATTGGCCAAAGTTATTAAAGGTCATTAAATGCATCACTTTTATGAAAGACATTTAAGAGATTCGTTTAATGCAATTCATAAGGGGAAAAGTATTAATTATAATTGTGGGAGCTGATTCCTGCTCATTTATAATTTCAAGATTACATTTGCCATCGTCGACTGAGAAACGTAATAACTGCAAAGGAAATATATCTATTTTTCAAACTGTACATGATAATGTAATTATGCCTAAGTTTACTTTTTTAATTTTACATAGACAAAAACTACTGATTGTATTCTTTGTGTAATGAAGATGCTGCTGGAGTTTTTGAATCCACATTAAATATGCAAAGTTAGAGAATAAAATCCAAAAGAGAAGTCATACATTAGGCCAAGGACAAATTCCATAAAGTCAGACTGTCAGACTACGTTTTTTTCTCCCGCAGACATCTGTTCATATGCATGCGACCAGAAATGTGAGCTCATTCTAAAATGTTTTGCATTTCGCTGTATTCCAAAGTTCAAGTTTGGTGAACTAGGATTTGTTATTATTTGTTATATGCTGTTTTTTAAAAAGGCTCCAGAGAGCTTGTCGTCATATCTCGTTCATGGCAGCTTCTGAAGTCATTTTGTGTGCTCAAAGTCTTGACTTCAGAATAAATCAGTAAACTAATCCAAAACAACAGGCAAAAGATCCATAAACAAAATGCTCTAATATCCAGGTGATATTTCCCTCTGGTGGGCTGGAGGAAAAACTGCAATCTCCGATGTCACCATATCACAATCTGTTTGCACAGTCTTGTCAGTATATTTCTATTTTCGATTAAATGTATTTTGATCTGCATCAGGCTGCACAAACAGTTCACAACCAACAAGCAAACCCACCTCGACTCACAATTCCATTAAGAGGGGTAAGCATGACCAATAAATAAACAGCCAAAGGGGAGAGTTTAATCTAATTTATATCTCATCTGATTCGCACCCATTCCTTGTTATTTTTCAATGAAATTTCAGCCGCTCAACACTGGAAAATGATTAAGGGTAATCGTCTTCAAGTCATTATAGCTTTTCTCAAATGGATGGAGCACTATTGATTTTATTTTATAGCTCTAATTCAATCTCAGGACAACAATCACTCAGGAAACAATGTCTTAACATCTTATTTCTGCCACTGGAGACTTTACCTCCATGATAACCACCATGAGAGAAGCCGCAAAGCATGATGGGACAGCATCCGTGTTTCAATATGCAATTACATTTCGTCAAAGCTTATTACAGATTTTTCAAACATGACCTCAGAACATCAAACCCATCAGTCAGTTCTTAAGATCTGGAGGGAGTTAGGAAAGGCTGATCGCCTTGCGATTGATTTCTCTAATGGCCTGTGAAGCAGTCCCGCGCCTCTTTTTTTTTCGTTTTAGCACGTTTGTGACACTAATGCGAGCTGTCAGGGTCTGACGTGAGAATACCTGCTCCCATTGCAATGCTGCAAGAGTAATATCGCCTTGGAATGAATAAATACGTTTTATCAACTCACAACATATGATTCATTTATGACCTGGTTTTAAAGGAAAGTTCTGGATTCTGGAAGGTAATTTTGACTCATTGCTTCAGGATTTTTATTTTTAAAGAAAGCTAATATCACAGCACAGTAGGTAAAGCATAATAAACTGGGTCATTGATGGATTATAAAGGAATTTTTTTTTATTATTATTATTTTTCTGGCTGACAGTGAAGATTAGTTACAACTGGAAAATCTGGAAATATCAGGGATTTTTACAATGTATTATTTCAGTTTCTATAGCGAATATACTTTTTTTCTTGTTATGCTTTGCATGAAAATATTTTATCCACTAGAAATGTTCCTGTAGATCTTGTATAAAGGATTAAGTCAAAGTATCAATCAGGCAAATTCACAAAAAATCCTTAAATCAAAACTATTCCCACTTTATATTGTGTGGCCTTATCTACTATGTACTTATATAAAAATAAGTGCAATTTACTTATTGTGTTCATATTGTATTGCAAAACACTGTTGCTGCTACTGAGGCGGGATACGGGTAAGGTTTGGTGGTATGGGTAGGTTTAAGGGTGGGTTAAGGTGTAAGAGATGGGTCAACAGTGTAATTATAAATGCAATTACAGAAACTAATTACATGCAGGTATTTTTAAAATATAGGTACAATGTAAAAACATGTATGTACACAATAAGTGCATTACAATTTAAATGTAAGTACATGGTAGTTAAGGCCAACTAATATAAAATGGGACTAAAAACTTATCGAGTTCTTACAAATAACTGGAGAGGTCATAATAGTCATACGAATGTATTGGTCAAAAAGAACTAGAACCCTGTTAGAAAGACAAGACCAGTGAATGATTCTTTCACACTAATCTCATGACAGCATATAATGTTGTATATGTGGCTATACCTTTAAAGTAATACATTTTATTCCCACAGTATTGCATTGCTGTAACCATGCTTTTTGATTAAAAAAAGAGGGTTGAGTTTAAATTATTTTTATTAATTAATTAATTAATTCATTTATTTATTTATTTAGGACATTAGGGGTCTCATTAAAATGTGAAATATATGATATTGTGAAAATATATGCAGCCTTACATCAGTTCTTTTTGGAAGAGATAGGGAAAAGAAGGCAGTCTGTCATGTCACTTTGGGATTTGACTCCATTCATTCTCTTTTATCTCTTGGTGTGTGGCAGCCTGACAATGATATTTTTGGGACCCAAGACACATCTCCAGATAATTGGTTCCTGGTCCAGTACCTGTGAGGAGAGAGAGCAATTTCACCACGAGTTGCCACATGATTGAGCTGAACTTCCAGAGAACAGTGACTTACTACGGTTGAGAGACCTGCTGTTACCTGAAATAATTAGTAGCGCTTGCTAAGGCAAACTTCACTATTGCCATTGCTCATACTTAGGGCTATAATTTTCAAAACCTCTAACCCAAAGAATTTTATTTTGGCATGCAACTCATCTGGCATTGTTTGTGCTACTGTATGTACATGAATAATACTGTTCAAAGCAGGTGTGATATTAATGTAAGTTTTTCATCTGGCATCTAAAATAGACAAAAACATAAACATATCTTGAAGGAAGGACCAAAGCAATATCTAGGCACCATAATATCATGCAGACTTGGGGATGGATATTTTGCCTTTAACCAGCAAGCAAGCACTCAGACAGCAATCACCTAGCAACATCAAAGTAATAATGCATAGATATGTATAGGTAGATACCACATTCGATCGCTCCAGGCATGTCGAAGTGTCCACCATCTTGGAACAGTCTATATGTCGTCTCACAATAAAAAATCAATGAGCTTCAAGACGCAACAACATTACACAGCATCTGGTTGTAAAAACTGCCTAAATTTAAATTCCTGAAGAAACTGGATAAACTTTCACAGGTAACAGTATGCTGGTTTTTGTGCTCTAAAATATGAGACACCAATGTTTCATGAGTTTAGGATAAAGAATAGGACGCATCCTTAATCAGTAACTGTTATTTCCTATTTGGGTTTATGTATATGCTTTAGTTATTTTTTTTTTTTTTAAGATTAACTGTTTTTTTTTTTCCAAGGCATTGTTCGATGCCAGTGTTTCCTGCCATATCTATGCAAAGATGCAAGGATTTGGTTTCAAAAAACAGTATCATAGCTATTAAACTATATATTATTATTTTAAATCTGTAACCTCAGAACGATCTCAAAGTAAGAAGTGGTGCTAAAGCCAGTTTTGGTTTTGCTTTAAAATTAATTTTTTTATAATCTCAATTCAAGTGAAGAAGGATTGTCTGACAGTAATCAGTGCTGAGTACTACTGTAAGGTTAACCCTGCTTGTTTTAAATGTTTTAAAATGACGAACAGTTGAAAACATTCATTAGAAATTTAGAAAAGTAATCAAAAATAATCAAATTGTAATTAGTTACATTACTTTAATAAAGTAATTGAAATAGTTACACTACTTATTACATTTTAATTAGGGTAACTTGTAATCTGTAACCTATTACTTTTGCAAAGTAACCTTCCCAACATTGCATGTGGAACATGTAAACCGCATGACATATTACAATACACGACAAACCAAACAAGGCAAATATGAGTGCATAATTCAAGACTATGAGGGTCACATGACAAAAGCAACCAATGAAGAGACAGAACTAATAAAACAAGAACCAACACATTGAAACAAAGGAACCACATGCAGTATCGCATGAGGGGAACAGGTACTCACATGATATGGAACAAGGAAAAAGTACTATTTTCAAAACAGAAGGCATGAAAAACAAACATGAACTAAACTAAACACAGACATGACAGCTATAAACCACATAGCAACACCACAGTAACCGCCTAACAAGACCCTGGAAACCACATAGCAACAACACAATAACCACCTTGCAACACCCTGGAAAACACACTACACTGTAAAAAAAATAACAAGTTGATTCAACTTAAAATAATTTGTAACCTGGCTGCCTTAAAATGGTGTCTTAAATAAGCTAAAAAAAACTTTTGTTGTTTAAACATATGTTGAGTCCCTTAAACCTATAATTAACAGTTGGGTTAAGAAACGTGAAGCTGAATCAACTTTATACTTTGTCTAACCAACAAGTTTTTAGTTAGCCCAACAAGACAAGACAGTTGTGCTAACCTAAATCCAAGTTGAAACAACAAAATCAGTCAGACCAACAAATGTTTAGTTGTTTAAACTAAGCATTTTGTTGAATAAACTTATAATTATAAGTTGTGCAAACTAAATAAAAATTGGCTAAACTAAGCATCTTGTTGAGTTAACTTAGCCAGGTAACTTTTTCAAGAATAGTTCATCTTACTTATAAAGTTCATTCAACTGGCTGAATTATGTAATTTGCCCACACAACAAGTTTCTATTTTCTAACAGTACTTGAGAAAAATGGCTCATGGATATTGAAGAACATGCAGAATGCTATTTTATTTGATTTCAAAATTGACAGTATCCTACTTAGCATTATTGTGTTTAGTATTAAAACGCCCTACCTTTAAAAAAACATAGATGAACATTGACATTTCATTTCTTTGGAACAATTGCAGTAAATATTTACATTCCTTTCACTAATGCACATTTAATCAAAAGAACAGATGAGTAATTCTGAAATGCATCATGAAAAAAAATGCATCAAAGTGCATTCAAAATTTTAAAAAGAGATGCCATAACATGACAAAAAATGAACAAAGTGCAAAAACCAACCAAAAAGCCTACTTTTTGCAGAGTAGCATGTTTCGTAGCCCATAAACACGTGAAGAACAGCTGCTCCCACCAATGTTCGTGCAAAGTTTTGAGAACATCAAAACTGTACTGTGTTTTGTTAATGATGTAAAGAAGACCCATAAGGAGCACAAATGCTTTCTGGACGTCACAGATATCGATGACGACAAGACGCTCTTCCAAAATGATAGCAACGTCAATGGTTTATTTTGGAAGCACCTCCCATTGCTCCTCCTCAGTCACAATCAAGATGCCCATGTCATCTCAATTCATGAGATGGCTGAGAAAAACAACAAAAAAAGAAGAAATTCTTTACATACAATTATAAAAATTTAATCAATATAGAATACTACTGTACATTACTTCAACTACAGCAATACATTCTGTTAAAAATATTTAATAACAACAACAAGCAGCAATAAAGAGGCTAAGTAAAAAAAAAATTACTTAAAAAAAATTACATGAGCATGGCTAGGCGTATCAGACCAGCTGCAACAAGTACTGCTATTTCAAAAATATAAGGGTGCTTTAACACTAGCACTTTTGGTGTGCACCAGGTTTGGCTGATGTCAGAGTTTGGTTCATTTGGATCATGTGAACTCAGTTCTTCCACTGTTTATCCGACATTGTAGCCATTAGGGATGTGTGAGACTAGTCGACAAAACAATTCTAATGCTGCTAGTCAATGCTGAAAATACCAGCGGTTTACATTTTTTTACTGGCACATTCTCGCATGTATTGCTTCATAGTTTTACGAAGACTATATTCAAATTACTGTCACTTTAATGTTACATTTTACATACAACATTATTAGTAAATAAATATTTACTTACATTATCAGTCTTGGCCACACATTCACGAGAGTATCATGACACGTGTGGTGCTGCTGACGCAGGAGCCAGCATTCTGACGTAGAGCATGCATGTGCTGCACTTTGTTTACGAGTAGAGGAACACACATGAGACGTGATATTCTCGTAAACATGCATCGCAGACTAACACGGAAGAAAGAAGAAATTGTTGAATAAAGTCATTATTTTTGTTTTCTTTGCACACAAAAATATTCTTGTAGCTTCATAAAATTACGGTTGAACCACTGATGTCACATGGATTATTTTAACGATATCTTTACTACCTTTACCTTCAAGATCTTGAAGGTCTTACAGGTTTGGAAAAACATGAGGACGAGTAATTAAAGAGAATTTTTATTTTTGGATGAACTATCCCTTTAACTGTGAAATAACTTTTAAACATGAATCGCCTATAAAATTACTCTGTGTTTAAAAAGTTTCCTGCCACTGATGCATGGAAATGGTTAAAACATGCAGAAACAATTTTTACCTGCAAAATGCACAAACAACTAACACAACTCTTAGTAGAAATACACAACACAATACTGAATGCTTGTAAACAATATATATATAGAGAGAGAGAGAGAGAGAGAGAGAGAATATAGAAATACAGAATATAGAAATGACAGAATTACAGAAAAAACTAAAATAAATCAAATCTAATGAAAAATGACATTAAAAATACAATTTTACAAATCACCAAGTATCACAATTTCAGCCAAAAAAGTTCTACTGAAGGGGAAAAAAAAAAAGTCACCTACACCTCGCAAATTTTCATTTTAGGGTGAACTATCCCTTTAACACTATTTTGGCTTTATTTTAGTATTGTGACATTGTGTATCACGACATACAGTAAGTGCTGTGTACTATATTGAAAACTTACGTGTTACAACTGCAGATAAACAAGATTTCTTCTTCTATTACCAGGACCACATCACTGCAGATTGATGGTGCTCATTTTGGTCACTCACAACAATTATAATGCAACATCTCCAGGACGCTCTCGGACAACATCTCCAGGACGCTACGCTCCATCTGACTAGTAAGACAACTCTCAAATAACTGCTATGATGACTTTTGTTCTACCCACTTAAAAGA